>JABUQX010020796.1:0-2500 GCA_015478945.1 Trachelipus rathkii
AGATATATATATATATTATATATAAAATATATATATTATATATAATATATATATATATATTATGACTTAATATATATATAATAGTATTATATATATATATTATAATATATAATATATATATATTATATATATTATATATATATTATATATTATATATTATATATATATTAAGCACATATATACGGTGTATATAATGTGTGTAAATTAGAATTGTAAACGTTTTTCTTGTTTAATATTTAGATTTTACAATGTGGAAAGAACGATTTTCACTATATTTAATATTTTTCAAAATGAATCTTACGTACCACCAAATGAAAGCTAACAGATTCGAGATTCATATAATTAAAGCACATCTCATACTTTTCCGTTGAAAAGAATTAGAACATAGTTACGCTTTGAAACTATAATTTTCCCTTTATAATAATGAAAGGAATTTGATTGAGACTATAGTTTTCCATTTATAATATATAAAGGGAATTTGAGTGAGACTCTTGTCTACGAAATTACGAGGAGAAACAAACGGATGTATTAGGTCCGTAAGTGTTTTAATTTTTTTTTTTTTTTGCTTTAACTTTAGATTGATACTATAAATGGGGTTTCTTTTAATTTATTTTTTTTGTTAAATTGTTATTTATATTCATTGTTATTTTTTACTTATAATATTCTAAGTTTCTTCATTATTATATTAAGCAGGTTTTGCCTCCTTTTTTCTACCAACCTGCCTTGGTAAACTATTTCGTCTTTGTATAAAGCAATTCAACCTTCCTTTCTTCATGAAAGTGTTCATACATTCAGGATGTGTTGAAAAGGGGAAATCCCCTTTCAACTTTTTAAGTTTAACCATTGATCTATGTGCTTCTCTTTAGTTTCTGTACTTTTCGAATCTCTTCTTAAATCTTCTAATTTCATTTCAGATCGCAAGTATGGCTTCCTTTCGGTGTGCCACTGGACATATCGAAAACCTTCTATAGAGTTTGTAATAAAGCTTTTGATTTCAAAACTTCTCTCTTTCGATCCTTCCATATCCTTCCGATCCATATCCTTCCTCCCTGGGCTTTTTGTATCAGCTGAGCTGTAGGCGGCCGCAGTTCATCCTTTAAATCTACCAATTGATGTTCTTTCGACGTTTTGCCTTTCTCTTACCCTTTTTTCCAGTTTTCGTTAATGAAATTTTCTCTGTCACTTTATCACCTATTCGGTACAATGCCGATGATCACAGTTCGTTACTTTTCTCTCATTTTGAAAGGGGTCCAGGTCACCAGCAAATATCAGATGTTAGGAGGATGACCTTAGAGTAACTAACTGCTAATTTTTCTTATTTCTAATTGGGGCAGAGAAAGTGTAGTTGTTTCCAATGCCTCATAAACTCATTCATCTTCCTCCTCTAGATAATCCTCCACACAGCTTAAAAATATTCGTAGAAAACGCATAACTCAAATCTTCGTCTTCCCTTATTATTATTGGTGTTATGATTACATTTGATTTTAGAAAGATTACACTGTTTCACTGAAGAACCTTCTAAGAGATTAGATGTCCCGAGGTGTCTTTCGATAGTTCTTCACACCACCCTATCTGCTTGATCTTCATAGTGGTGTCGTTCACCTTTTTATGAAATAATATGTTTCATACATCTCAGGTAGTTACATTCTTTCAATTTTTTTTTTTTTTTGATATTGTGTATAGTCGAAGGGTTTTCGTCGTATTAATAATACTGAAGCTCTCATTGACTAAATGAAATCTCTTTGTGCTTATACTTTTACTATTACAATGAACACTATGCTTCAGTACCCTCTTATCGCATACTCCTTTTTGAGGAAAGTTCCCTTGACACGTTTTCCTACACCCTCTTATCGCATACTTCTTTTTGAGGAAAGCTCCCTTGACACATTTTCCTACACCCTCTTATCGCATACTCCTTTTTGAGGAAAGTTCCCTTGACACGTTTTCCTACACCTTCTTATCGCATACTCCTTTTTGAGGAAAGCTCCCTTGACACGTTTTCCTACACCCTCTTATCGCATACTCCTTTTTGAGGAAAGTTCCCTTGACACATTTTCCTACACCCTCTTATCGCATACTCCTTTTTGAGGAAAGCTCCCTTGACACGTTTTCCTACACCCTCTTATCGCATACTCCTTTTTGAGGAAAGTTCCCTTGACACTGTTTTCCTACACCCTCTTATCGCATACTTCTTTTTGAAGAAAGCTCCCTTGACACGTTTTCCCACACCCTCTTATCGCATACTCCTTTTTGAGGGATAGTTACAATTGACATATGTTTTCCTACACCCTCTTATCGCATACTCCTTTTTGAAGAAAGCTCCCTTGACACGTTTTCCTACAGTCTCATTCACTTTTTGTCCAACCCTCTTACCCCAGACTTATTTCCAATGTTCATTCTTAGACCATGCTACTGGTAAAGTCTGAAGCACTCTACACTCCTCCTCCTATTTTTCTCACTTTCTTCGACTTAAACATTTTCAAAGGCCGTGTATCGGGAT
>JABUQX010020796.1:20000-25000 GCA_015478945.1 Trachelipus rathkii
TTTGTAACAAGCTGTAACTTTGCTAAAGAAACCGTAAGTTTTGACAGCTTTTTAATTTTGCCGAAGTTTCCGTGAAATCCGGACGAAATAATTTGGCAATTTGAGTTCGATTTCGTGGGAAAAAAAGGCATTTGTATTAGGCATTATTATGCTTATAATTTTAAATATTTAGTACAATAATAATAATAATAATAATAATAATAATAATAATAATAATAATAATAATAATAATAATAATAATAATAATAATAATAATAATAATAATAATTTTATAATAAATAATAATAATTAAATAATTATAATAATAGGCCAAATCCTAGATACGCAGGCACAGGCAATAATATTTTTCGTAATTTTTTATAAACTTTTGACACCTTATTTTACTTAAGCTAGGCTATGAATAGCGGTGAGGCTTCTTGTTTATAATTAGGTCTTTTTACGTGTTTTTTTGCAGTTATTAAAATGTCTTTGCAGTGTGTGCTTGTATAGCTGATCAGTTTGCAGAATACTCACAGTATTTAGCTATTGATCAAACCAGATCTCTTAAGTCCAAAACATAAATTATATATCTGTAATCGGCTGTCAATTTCAAAGGATGGGAATTTAACTTTTTTTTTTTTTTTTTTTTTTTTTTTTTTTTTTTTGTTTTTTTGATTTAAAAAAAATTTTTTTTTTAACTTAAAGGATATACCCTAGGGTAAACCGCAAAGATGGCAGGAGTCGGGGTCTCTCGCCCTCCCGGTGGACGACTGGGGGACTAATCCCCCTTACGGGATGGTTCGGAACCCCCGCATCTTTGGTCTTGGGTGTCCGCGGGGGTTTTCCTCCGACGACCCCTCCGGGTATGAAACGCCCCCCCTCTGTCCCCGTCGGCCGAGCCCCCTAGAAAAAACTTAAAATTTTCCAAAAAAACAATTATTTCACCAAGATTTAGGGGGCAAGAGGCGACGGGGGACAGAGGGGGGACGTTTCGTACCCCGGAGGGGATGGTCGGAGAAACCCCCGCGACACCCAAAGACCAAGAGAGCGGGGTTCCGGAGACCATCCCGAGGGGGGGATTAGTCCCCCCCCGTCGTCCACCGGGAGCCGAGAGATCCCCGCTCCTGCCATTTTTGCGGTTTACCCTAGGGTATTCCTTTAGTAAAAAAAAAAAAAAAATAAATCCCATCCTTAGAATTTTCGGCTGATTCCAAATATATAAATTTGTTTTTTACTGTGAACCTGCCGTTCTCTAACTACATACTGTGAGCATTAAAAAAATCTGACACAATATATATATTTTATATATATATATAATATATTATATATATAATATATATAGTATATAATACTATATAATATAATATATATATATATAAGTATATATATATATAGTATATAGTATTATAACTAAATAATATAAGTAAAACATCGCATTATAGCAATCAAAACAAAAAAATAATAATAATGGAGAAATAACAATCTAAATATATAAAAAAGGCTCTAGTAATGAAGATGTGTTGGCTTCACATTTATTCGTTCAGTCACTATGATCTGGATAGTCGTAAGGCTGAGCATTGCCGGGCCTATCTACTTAATTATAATGATAAAAAATCGTCGATTGCCATTAAATATTATATAGCGAGAGAGAGAGCAGCGAGAGACGTCGAATATTAAAAAACAACAAACTTTTAACTCGTTACTAACAGTACAGTTTTCTACAAATTTTGCCTATATATATATTATATATATATATATATATATATATATATATATGATATATATATATATATATATATATATATTATAATATTATATAATATATATATATATATTATTTATATATTATATATTATATTCATATATATATATATATATATATATATATATATATAGACTATTTGATAACAGATTGACTACAGGAACCAAAATTAATAAAAAATGTAACGTAATTTCAATGATTTGAGGTTAAATACATTAGTAAATGCTGGATTTTCAAATGCAATTTAATTAAAATTAACAAAAACTAAAAAGAAATTGATATATATTTTTTTGTGCTTCACACGTGTAGGCTTATAAAAATGAGTAAGATTAAACAATTTTTTCCGTTTAATTTTGACTAATATTCGCAAAGTTTGTCGGCACAACACGATAATAGTCAATTGATATTTGATATTTGTATATATTTTTATTTTTTGATCCGGGGTGGGGCCCTTCGGCCCCCCCCCCTCTAATATCTTCCCCCCCGGTCCCCGAAGCGGGTGCCCCGCTCGCTACGCTTCGCGGGTCCGGGTTGGAATTTTTTAAATAAAAAAACAAATGAATTAAAAATAAAAAAAAAAAAAAAGATTAATAATAATAATAATAATAATAATAATAATAATAATAATAATAATAATAATAATAATAATAATAATAATAATAATAATAATAATAATAATAATCTTGCAAATTTCGGAAAGAAATGTTACGAATAAATTCAACTCTTTTCATAAAAGTTTTCCTAATATATATTAAAATAAAGAAAAATACTCTAAATTCGTTTGTTCTCTTATCGAGAATTTTCCCCCGATAAACGGAGTCAAACTCTTATAAAGTCCCATGATATATATATATATATATATAGTTATAAATTATATATACGTAATATATATATATATATATATATATTATATATATATATATATATATATATATATACTATATATATATATATATTATACTATATATAATTATAATATAATATATTATATATATATATATATTATATCATATATATATAAATATATATATATATATCTATATATATATATATAAGTATATATATTATAATGTATGTTAATATATATATATTATAATATATATATATAATATATCATATATAAATATATATATATATATATATAGTATAATATTATAGTATATATATATATACTTATATATTTCCGAGGCAGTAAAAAAAAATACCGGAACTTTTAACTAACTTTATTATCGTATATGATACAACATATTACACAATACCACCTTCAAAGTACCTTCCTTCGGCTGTCACACACTTTTGCCAGCGCTCGTATCGCTGTAAGCCATCTTTTGTTACCTCTTTCAACGCACGCGTCGTAGCACTTTGAATTTCTTCTGCTTGCTGAAATCGTCGACCTTTTAACAGATCCTTCATACGAGGAAAAAGATAGAAATCAGCTGGAGCCAAATCTTGGGAGTAAGGAAGTTGAGAAACCACAGGTACTTAGCTGTTCGTCAGATATTCAGAGACCAGGAGTGAACGATGTACCGGGGCATTGTCATGGTTCAATACTCAATTTTTCGCTTCCCAAAGCTCAGGACGTTTGCGTCGGATTGCGTCACGAAGACGACGGAGAATATCAATGTATATATGCTTGGTAACTGTATGATCCTGAAGTATGAACTCAAAGTGCACGAGAGATCTTTAATGTAAAAGAAAACCTCCAGCATGACTTTTCCATTTGAGCGATCTGCTCGAACTTTTTGCTTTCGTGGTGAACTCGGAGATTTCCACTCAGAGATCTGACGCTTTGTTTTAGGGTCGTGCAGGTAGCACCATGTCTCATCTCCAGTTATTACCCTATTCAACAATCCTCGATCCGCATCCACCATAGCAATGAGCTCTCCGCTTATGTAGGCCCGCTCTTCACACTGCTCCTGGGTGAGGAATCTTGGAACGAGGCGCGTACACTCGCGGTGCATGTTCAAGTCTTGTGCGAGGATCGCATGACAACTGCCATGAGAAATCCCAACAATATTGGCAACAACATCCATGGTTGGCCTCCTGTCATTTGTTCGGATTACCTCCCGTACGTACCCTAGCAATGGTGTCATTACGCTCTGTTGATGGTCTGTCGGCACGCTCGTCATCTTCCAGCGATTCCCACCCTTCTTTAAAGCTCGTATACCACTCGTTCCCTCAGGTTCTCGATAATGATTCATCATCATACACCTTCATTATCAGATTTAATGTTTGCTATCTGCTCAAAGTGGGCCATTCTTGATTAACACTTTCCGACAACACACAACTACAGTGCCTCAAAGCAAACTGAATTTTAAACACGGGCACATACTCAGAACCGACATACGTTGCTGATACACGTTTTTACATGTCTGAGCACACATTTCTCACAATACGCGCTTATTACATTGTAAGATATGAAGACTAATCGAAATGTTCCGGTATTTTCTGACTCTACCTCATATATTATATATATATATTATCTTTATATAAATATATTTTATATAAGTATCGTAGTATATATCTATATATACGTATAGTATATATATATATATTATATATATATATATATATTAACCGTATAGTAATATAAATATAGTATTAATATATATATATATATATATTATACATATATTATATATATATATAAATATAACTATGTTATATAATATATATATATATATTATATATATATAATAGTTTATAATATATATATACTATATAATTAACTATATATATATATAGATATATATAGGATATAGTATAATATAATATATATATATATATTAAATAGCGAAAATGACTACTATTTGATGTTTTCATAGGCTTAAGTTACGTCCTCTAAGTTAAGGTTTAGACAACTTAGTCACTAGTGACGAACATCCTCAAGGATGGAGGTGTCTACGGAGCATAAAAAACGCGTAATAGGGATCCTACTTACTCCGAGTTTAGAAAAGGCAGAAATTCATCAGAAGCAACTAGGGAAATAGTTGTGTTTGTGGGTTAGATTTCGTAAATGAAAAAAAGAAATAACGAAGATGGTTATAAAGATGTGAACAAATGATGATGACTTGAAAGATGTACAAAAGGTGAATGACTTGCACCATCTCAATTGCCATCTATTATGGAGTTTACAGAACCATCTTGATAAACTAAGTTTTAATACCTAATGAGGCTGAACTACCATTTTTATACATACTTTTCAATCCAAACCAATAAACTTCACAAGAATGGTTCTAAGAAACTTATAAATATATGG
>JABUQX010020797.1:7500-36607 GCA_015478945.1 Trachelipus rathkii
AGAATGGGATGGGAGGAGAAGGATTGCCAATTTTGATGAATGCCGTGTACCAGAACTATGGTAGATTTTTTTTTTTGTGTGAGTACTGAATAGAATTCTTAATGAGCTAATTTAAGTTTGAAATGTCAAGGTATGTGTGGTTGTGATATTTGGTCCATCAATAGGAATCAATTTATATATAGTTATATATATATTATAATATATAGTATTAGCTTATATATATATCATGATACTAGTATCACTCTATATCATACGTATTCTGTACTCCGCAATATCCAGCCCCGTTTATATATATATCTCACGCTCTCAATCTACGTTATGTAAAATAGGCTCTAAGAACTTTAGGTTGATTGTGTTAGTATGGATCTGAATGGTTGATAGATGATCATAAGCAGAGATGGTTATACAATTCCGAATGCTTTGGGGTTCGTTAGAAAATGAGAATGGTCAAGGAAGGTGATTGGATTTCTGTG
Organism: Trachelipus rathkii; assembly: GCA_015478945.1. NCBI lineage: Eukaryota > Metazoa > Arthropoda > Malacostraca > Isopoda > Trachelipodidae > Trachelipus > Trachelipus rathkii. The sequence continues at coordinate 7,974 of JABUQX010020797.1, forward strand.
AGGAAAGAAATATGTGTGTATAATACTTTCTTAGAACACAAGAGTATCATTCAATGTATAGCGAACATCCAGTATATAACGTTGTGGTGAGAATAGAGATAAGAGCGAAGTGAATGTAGAATTGATTTTGTGTTGTGAAAGATATGTTGAAGGTATGTGTTGGGATTGTTTCATCAGTGAGAGGAGTTAGGAATGGGGATTTTCGATCTATATGTTTTTATTTATGCAAAATTAGATAGTGGGGGTTGGATGGAGCGGGAGGTGAATAGGAAAGGAAGTGGGACGAATTAAGAGGTGAGAGTTTGTGAACAAGGTAATCAGGAAGAGTTTGTAAGAGCGCTTGCAAATAATCATTTGAAGTGAACAAGTTTGAATATTGAGCAAGAAACTGGAAGCAAATGACAGGAGCAGTTGGTAGTTGCAAAAAGAAGTTATGCTGGATGTGCTAAGTTAGGTCAGTAATAATGTTAGACAGGGAGTGGTGGCAAGAAGAGAGTGAAGCCAAGGCGATTAAAAGTAAAAAAGGCAGAGTGTTTTGAATGTACTAAATGCCAATGACAAGGTTTGAAAAGAAAGATGTTTGGAAATATATACAGTAGGAAAAAGAATTTCTAAGAAAAGATGAGTACGTAGGGAAGGAAAATAGAGTGTAAATGAACAGTTATAGAGATGAATGGGATACATTATCCAGGGGACGGAAGCTTCTTCTGGAAGGAAGACGCAAAGGGTTAGAGGAGAATAAAGGGAATTGCTTGGAATAAATGGAATTGAGATGGTGCTGTTCGTAACTGATAAAATTGAATGTGAGGGGAGTGGTGGAGGGAATACTTCAATAAAGTCTGCATAGCAAGGCGTAAGAGAGGTAATTAGTGAATCTTGTGTATGGTTGATTGCGTGCAGAGAGGAATATAAGGTAATTTTTTGGGATGACTCATTAGATTAAGTGAGGAGGGTATATCGGGTAGAGTAGAAAGTTGAGATGTGTAACATCTGTCAGGCATAGATGGAAATTAATTGGTGAAGATGAAGTAATGAACGGAGAACGAAATTTACGATTGATTGAATCTTGGAGTTGTGTAACCAAAGGTTACATCGCAGGGAGGTGTATGTTCCGAGGGTCTGGAGCTAGGATTAGTAATAGAGTCCTTTTATGTAAGGGTAATGGGGGGATATGATTGGACAGTGTAGAATCTGTAGGGAATTTAAGTTTATTATGAGTGTTGCCTTGGGAGATATAAGTACTCGTATATGTCGTTGATTTTGGACCGAAAGGAGTGTGTATGGATCGTGACTGGGGACTGATTGTTAAAGGACAAGGGTGTCAGTTTGAAGTTGCAGCAGGATTGTGTGGGGATCAAAATCTTTACATTGAAAAATGGGATTTAGGACACAGTAGAAAGAAAACAGTAAGGGAATAATCTTCGTTATTTCAGGTCTCTTGACGGATTTTGCAAAGCAGGTTAAATGAAATGATCGTATCATTAGCGAACGTGAATTCTTTCTATGGCACGGCTTTGACTCTGGCCGAGATATTGTGCTTTGCGGGTGAGGTCCTTCTGATGGACATAATTAATGTGTTACATCGCGTACGTTCGATATGTCGCCCGTGTGTCCGGCATCTCCGGCAGCGTGTGCAGAGTGGATCTTTGCATCTTAATTTGAATTAGGGATGGTGAGGTGGCTGAGTCGTCTTTTGCTCCTGGTTGCTCATCCATATTGTAATTTCTGTTACTCGCGCTTGTATTCGTCAAGATTAGCGCGGCGCTCTACATTGTAATCGGTGCTTTTTAGACATATTTGATGGCAGAATGGAATGAGACGTGGTACGGTGCCCTAACAATCTACTGAGGATGATCTTGGTTTTGCATGGCTATTACAAGAGGTTTGAAAGGATGTAACGCCCTTGTCGCGCGGAAGGACTATTACAGGGTAGTGATGTAGTAAGGAGAGGTTTGAAATAAGAACGTATGATACGCAGTACAGGCCTACTGAGCTGTTGACTGTATCGAATATTTCTGCTGTTCATAGACTGTTAGTTGTTGATACGGGCTTGGTGGAGCACTGCGCGCTCGTGTGCTTGAGATGTTAAATGTATATGTAGTGCTACATTTCGGTTCACAAGGAACCGGTATTGATGCCCAGACGAGACTTTAGTTGATAGACTCATCTCGCACGAAGTCGTGGCTGGCGCATTAAATCGTTATGTGATATGCTAAGAGGTATGCTCTCGCGCCTAGGGGTCTTTTACGTATGACGGTATGCCGTTACTGTGTTATGCACAGTACTGAACGCGCTCATGGGGTCCTGCGAGTAGTTCGAATGGACATGACTCTCTTCCGCTCTCGCCACTACCCGCAGGGTTCGTCTTCTGCAGTGCTGCGGGAGGAATCCCTCTGTCGGCCGAGCGTCTTCATCAAGGAACTGAGGCGCTCCTACGTAATTGACTAGTCCAGCAATGGCCTGAATGCTCATCCACTCTGTGTTAGCATCACGGGTGTGCCCTCGCTCGTTTTCGAAACGAAAGTGAGGGATGTATGCGCATGATCAGTGTTCTCTACATATATGAATTGAAATGCATTATAAAGAATCCAATGATTGTTTGTTACAGCTTTATATGTGGCACTCTCTCATGGAATAATTGTATGTATTGCATATTCCGATTTCTGTAGTATGATACTCAGTATCTTAGTTTATTACTAGCGTCTAGTATATTTAATCTATTGTATTATTTCATTTACCGTATAATCCGGAACGTTGTCTCCTAAGGTACTTGGTGCTTTAATGTGTATAGTGATATATATTAAGTATAGGTTATATATGATGCGGTATATATCAAACGGTATAGTAGCGTCATAAAGTATGTCTTGCTATAAGTAATAGATATATATAAATATTATATATAACACTTTAACTCTCTCTCTTATAATATATGTCGGTAATAAGGTAGTTTATAATCATCTCCGGTAGGCTATACTTATATAATATAGGTAGCTCTCGGTGTTGATTCAGTATTGCGTATATTACGTAGCAATAGTATATCTATCCCATACTATGCTTAGACTATTCATATTGATATAATAAGCGCTATACTCACGTAGTATTACCTGAGCGCCTCGCGCTTATCACTTATCGTTTATATGACTGATGTCGTCCTGTGGTATATAGTATATGATTATACGTATTACATATGAATAAATAGTAGGCTATATTCTGAATAGTCGGGTCAATATGATATACTAAGGCCGTAATTCTAGTATCTATATTTATATATATACCTGGTCTCTCTCTTGCGTTTCTTTTAGTATTTAGTGACATCGCTCTATGTTCTTCGGAATACTAGTTCTAAATGTTGTAGTTTATCTATATAGTCTATAAGCGTGTAGCGTTGGAGAGTCTAAGCAAGATAAGAATGCGGCAGAGCTCGACGAGGAGGGCAAAGGAGGGAGGTGCCTTAGGAGTGAAGGACGCAAACGCGCCCTGATGGAGTATATGAAGGAATAGCAACGAGTATATGCCTCTCTCATTCGCGCAGAGTAGAGGAAGCGTAAGAGTCAGAGTATGTAAGTATTAAAGACAAAATGTAGAAAATTGGTAAGTGGCCTCCGGAGAAAAAACACAGCTCGGATAGAGTTCTCTTGGACTCGCGTCTTAGGTTGTTGAACTGTGGATGTGGAGTCGTGGAGTAAGAGGTGCAGCGGAGAGCGAGAGGACTAGGAGAGAACGTGGGAGGGAGAAGAGGAAGAGGATCTCTGAGAAGCGCTCTCGCGCTCGAGTACTCTCTCGCGTGAGGATGGGGTATAAACTCTCTCGAGTTGCTCGCACCCCGCGAGTGATGGAAATAGGGGCTGAACAGCTGATGCTAGAGCATTTTCTGAACAGTTTGGTCGCGCGCACGCGTGCGGAAGTTTTGGGGGAGGTTGCTATAGATGTTTCAATTATAGGAAAGGCGGGGGACGATCTAGGAAGATGTAAAGAAGTTTAGATAGAGGAATTTCACTTAATGATACATGGCGAGTTTATGAAAGAATAATTAGAAGCAAATTCAAGATAAAAATAGGCAAGATTAGGGTGAAGAGGCGCAGTAAGCGCGCTCATAGGAGCGTGGTCACGCCGTCAAATTGTGTTTTGCATTAATTAAGGAATGACTACAGGAAGGAAGACAATGGGAATACATATGAAGGCATATTATGCCTGCTCATGAAGACGTTGATCGAGATAGCATGGTTGATTCCTGTTCGTACCCAGCGCATAAGAGTAGACTGTGGAAGTTCCATGGAGAGAGGATTATGAAGGTTGGAGGAGAGTGAGGTATAAAGGAGTAGGAAGCTTACTAACGTGAATCGCGATAAAGCTAAAGGTAAGGATACATGGACTAATTTGATAAACAAACAGAGAATGGCTTGACGGTAAGAATGACTGAGGCAGGCAGGTAGCGTGTGGCTGTCGCCGCATATGTCTGTTTTCGTTAATATGTGTGTATTTTGGAACACAGTGCATCAGCATCAGATGGTGTAACAGAGAGATCTCAGAAGGTATGTCGACCTCGAAATTCATGTATACGGTGCCAGATGATTGTGGGTGTTGTGGCAGTGTATGAGACTGGGTTACGGTGAGAGGTTATCTGATAGATCATATGATTAGTCTGCTAGTTTTTGTCAGAAAGTATTGAGAGAAACCGGTTGAATATGAATGTGGAGAATAAAAGAATAATGAATAGCGAGAGGAGTTGGGAGGAGTGTGAGGAGGAGGATGAGAGAGTTGGGTTCGTAGGAGAGGGAGGAGACGGAGGAGGGAGGAGTTGATAGTGAAGGTAGACGGTAGAGAGTTTAAAAATGTGGATAGATATAAATATCTAGGAAGCACTTGGAAGAGAAGGGGTTTGTGCAAGGAATTATGAGTAGAGATTGGAGCAAGAAAAAGAATAATTAAAACGCTATGACCCCTCTTGAAAGATTAAATTATGACAAAGAGGTGAAGCCACGAGAATATACGCAAGTGGATGTGTTGACTTGGTGGCCGATACTGGGTTGGTAATTTATTGGGAGGGAGACAGTGGAGCATAGAAGGGAAGGGAGGAATCAAGGGAGAAGTGATATCATAAAAGGTATGGAGTTTGTAAAAAAAAATTTCAAAAAAGACAGCGGAGATGAATGTGTTGAGGACAGTGATTGGGAAAGAACGAGAAGAGACAAAGTGGGAACGAGAAGAGTGAGGGAGAGTGGTGGGTCGTGAAACCTCATGGATGATAAGTGGCGCAGGAGCCTGAGATGTGGGGACTGGAGGGATGCAGGGAGAGAGAGTTGCCAGGCAGGAAGGTGGGAGGTAGAGCAACGCGGAGGGAGTGAGACCAGAGGCGCAGGAATACCGCCGAAGGAAAAGGTGGAGAACCACAGTAGAGGGATTATGTGAGGAAACGACCAGATGCTGCAATGGGTTGACTGATGGCGGAAGTGGGATATGTGAGATGGATGTAGACATGGATATATAGGCAGAGGGTTACCCGATGACAGGCTTCGTAGAGCTGTGACTGGGTAGGAATGTAGGAGACTTAAAGGATTTTAGACTATTACTAGTATGATCTTATGAGGATGTAGTATTATATAGTCAGTGGTTGGGGGTAGAGGTATCAATATATACTGATATATTTATAATATATGATAGTACTCACTCTCTATATAACTTATTATACACTATTATGTATACTAGTAATATAGTATATGAAGTATATATGTTCGATTACTGTATTATAATATATATAATATATAGTATATATTAACTTATATTATGTGTATATGTGATAGTATAATACTACATATCTACATTCAAGGGTGTTATATTAGTATAATATATATTTATTTATATATTTTCTATATTTATAATATATATGGTATTATAATATATTTATAATATATGAATATTTATTATTATATATAACTAATATATATATTATCTTATATATGTATAATTATGATATATAGTATATGGTTATAGTATATAAATATACTATGTCTTATATAAATAATATTTTGTTTATATAGTAATGACTTATTAGTATATAATTCTATAATTTATAGCGTATAATATAATAATTATAGTTATTTATATTATATCATATATATAATTATATAATTAATATTTTATATAGAGGTATGTTATATATATATATAATAATATGTTATATTTGTTCCAGACTATCGAATGTGATTAGTATAGTGCATCACATAGGTATATTAGTATATATGTATGTGTTATATAGTATATTTTAGCCTCTCGGTTAATTAGTGTTATTCTTACTGTATTATATCTATTAATGTATTCCATATACGTATTTAGTACTATAGTGAGAGTGATAGATCGGGTTATAGGTGATATAATATGAATGATAGTAGTAGACATAGGGTTAGTAGTGTAGTTATTGATCGTATAGAATCTAGAGGAGTTTGTAATACTTGTATAATGTACTCATTAGCAATTTGTATTAACTATACAAAAGAGATAAACATTTATCAATTGAAGTAATTCAGCTCCAGACATTCCGCTATTGCATCCTCTCTATCTTTATCTTTAGATATCCTGCATCTGGCATTTGCCGCATGCGCAAGTCTCAATCATCTCTATAAGATTGATGCGTTCGTGTGGGAGATGAGATGGATCCCGCATCTTACTCTGACTTCTGCATCACTGACGCACTCGCTTCGCAACCCAGTCAAATTTTGACATCCGGTCATCATCTAGTCTGGATAAGAGGTATAGATCTAAAGTATAATGCGTTCAGATGGACAATCTTTGGGGTTGTTAGGTGTGAGGAAGAATTGATAAATATGAGGAATGAATCATTAGGGAGTTTGTGTGGTGAGGAAAAGAGTAAATGAGAAGAATAAAATAAAAGTACTTGAGATGGTCTCGGTCATGTGGGAAGATGGATATAGTCGGTTGCTGAGCGGATATATTATGGTGGAGTGTCCCGCGCATCCGCACTCCGGTGGAAGCGAAGAAAAGTGCGATTGAGTAGTAAAGAAATGCTGAGGAGAGGAATTGGAGTTTGGCAGAGCGAGAAAAAAGGTGATAATAGGAGTGGAATGAGTGCGGTTTATGATGAGGGAGGTATGTTTGTGGCATACTGGGTTCAAAGGATGAACCATACATTGACGAGATGCATAGTGAGGGTCCGTCGAGGTACCGAGAAGCTCTAGGGTGGGGTTTTCTGACTGCGGCGAGTTCGCACTAAAGGGAATAAATGCTCTGGTAAGGCTGGGCTTTTTTTTCAACTTGCGTCATATTCTTCTACTATTTTTCTGTTCGGTGGCATGCGACACACATCCTACCGTTTGTGTAAGAAGGCGCATGGTTGAGTGCTAGTGTTAGGAGGAGGATTTCATTCAAGTTTTTTTGTGTTATATATACGTTTAGCTGGCTTAAGCCTTAAGCCAGCTTAACGCTGGTTAAACCGGAAGCAGCTTAAGCGGCTTAAACCAGCTTATTCTAATCCCCACTTTATACCAAGGGTTATTCAGGAAAGTAAGGGGCATATTATATTAATATAATATTAATATTATATTATATATATATTATATATATAATTATATTTATATTATATTTATATATATAATATATATATATATTTATATATATATATTTGTTATATTATATATACTATATATACTATTATATATATTATATTATCTATATATATAATATATATATAATATTATGATAGGATTTATATATGTTATATTATATATATATATAATGAACGTCACGTTAGTGAAAGACCCTTTGGAGTGCAATGACGGGCGTAGTGCCGTTACGCGACCGCTAACCTTTTATATCGGAGGTACATAAGGTTATCTTTAGGAGCATCGCGGCACGTAGTGCCGACAATGCGACCGCTGGCAGGTGCACTTTTCAAAAAAGGTGGCTGTGTTTATGTTCAGGTATGTGTGGTGCCGAATACCAGCACACACACATTTGTAGTCACGTACGTATGTGTGTCTGTCTGTCTTGTCACCGTCTTTCATGACTGCTATAACTGTTGCTCTTTGTATACACCGCCTGCTGTGACTGCTTTCCACCCCACCCCCTCACCATCCCCAGCCCATCACTACCACCACGATCCATTCGCCGTGACTGCTTTGAATGCCTTTGCTCTCCAGGGAGGTCTGTCCTCCACACCCTTTCACTGGTAACCCCTCCACCCCCTCTATGACTGCTCTTGGTCGCCCTTTGTTGCAGGGTCATTGTCTCAGGAATTCCCAAACTATCCCTGTCGACTGTGTTGTGCCCTCTCTGGCTGCTCTTGGCCACCCTTTGTTGAAGGGTCAATGTCTCAGGAAATCCCAACTATCCCTTTCGGCTGTTTTGTGTCATGTTTCAAAACAGAAGCCTCCTCAGGTTCCGAATCGAGCTCGAACACCCAACACTTTGGGAAGTACAGAGTATTTAACCCCCAGGACCATGTCATGGCCCAAGAAATAGGTACATTTTAATTTAAGTCTATATAATCATTCCAAGATTAAATCCGGATTTATATATATATATATATATATAATTTATATATATATAGAAATATATATTTATATATAATATATATATAATATATATATATATATATATATATATATATTATATATATATATATATTACATATATAATATATATATATATATAATAATATAATATATATATATAATATATATATATATATATATATAATATATATAATATATAATATATATATATATATATAATATATTTAGATATATACGAACTAAAGAAAAATGTAGTTAAAGAGGCTTATAGGATTAACCTTTTTGAATATAAAATGTGACCATAAGATCTTGAGCACTTTGATCGATGGCTAAGGACTATTAATATATATATATATATATATATTATATAATATATATATATATAATATATATATATCTATATTATATAATATAATATATATATAATATATATATATATATATATATATATATATTATTATATATAATATAATATATATAATATATATACTATTTTCTAGAAAGCTATTTTCACTTTTCTGTATATTGATGGATGATTAAAAACCCTTTGTTGCTAAGTTAGGAAATCTATTTATATTTAAAAGCACATAAAACAACAATTTAAAACTTATAACCTTTGCGCGACCTTCAACATTGTATTAAATGACCTTCTTCTAGCTTTGACAATTAAACAAGGCGAAAAACTGTTTTCTATGTGATTCTATTTATAGTTCTGAGGAGTTGGTTATCGTAAGATTATTTTTGTAGAGAATGCTGGAACTCTTCATAATATTGATTCTGGTATATAGTCTATAGTTTGATCCCCAGGGCGGCGGTTGAAATTTGGAAGATTGTATATGCAAAAATGCTTCTGCAGATTTTCTGATTTTTTGTGTTTGTAATAATTACGATATGATGGACATGTTATTACTGTTAATTGTGTATGGTTGTTGTTAGTCTATGTGTGTTTAATGCAGAGTTTTCTCCTCAATGTGTAATTTAGATCATGTTTTATGCTGGGATTTTCTGCGTTTTTGAAATCTCTATATTTTCACCGAAATAATGATTGTTGCAATTATATTACAGGGGATTTGGTATATACATGGGGGTCGTATTATTTTTGATTTCCGGGGGTTTTTAGTAGCAGTTTTTATATTAATCATTATTTGACGGAAAGCCTAGTTTGTAGTGTGGTGGGAGTAAATTTTTGTATGTATGGTAGTTTAATGTTTGGGATGGTATGTTATGTCCTTCTTGGTATTGTGTTTCGGTATTATTTATGTTTTAGAATTTGTTTTTTGCTTTTTTAATATGCCTGGATTAATTTATTGAGGAGGATATTTTAAAGTTTTGGAAATGTGGTTTTTAGAAATTCTGTTTCTTTGTTTAGGTAAGCAGGAGAACATATTTTGAAAGCGCGTTAGTACAGAGCAGATAGTGTGGCTTGTTTGGTGTTTTTTGTGTGTGTGGAGTACCAATGTATGTATGTGGGGTTGGAGGTGGGCTTTCTATATACAGTAAAAGAAGGTTTAGTGTTGTGATCTGATATTAATAAAGTGTCTAAGAACGGTATTGTGTTATGGTTGGCATTTTCTATAGTAAATTTTATATCTGTGTGGATCGAGTTTATGTGGTTTAATATGTCTTGGGGGTTGGTTGTGTTTGGTATGGCGGCAAAAATGTCGTCCACATATCCTAACCAAACACCCTGAAAGAAGATGATGTGGTAGAATATAATAATGTTCGAGTAATTCCCAGTGTATTGGTTGCTTGTTAGTCTAGGGTATAGAGGGTAGTATCTATGCTCAGACCGTGTTTTTGTTTATAAAAGAGTAATAATATTGAAAGAAATTGTGTTGTAATGTAAGTAGTATTAGTTGTTTTAATATAGAGAAAGGTTGTGAGAGGTTAATATTGTTTTCAGTTATGTATTTAGTTAGGAGTTCTAATAGATGAGGGACAGGTACAGATGTGAAAAGTGATATTACATCAAAGCTAACGAAAGTGTGGGTTTTAGTATTAAGAGAAGAAGGTTTTGTTATGAAAATCTTCAATTAGTTTTTTAGGTGAGCGTAGAAAATAGTTTTCCTAGAAGAGTTTAAGTTTGAGTTGAAAGGCCAGTTGTGATAGTTTTGGTAGGTATTTGTAGTTTGTGTTTGATATGAATGGGGCGAAAGGTGTGTTTTGTGTTTGTGTATTTTTGGTACTTGTCATAGAACTGGGAAATTGTAGTCATGTATGCTTTGAAGGTTTATTGTTTATGTTAGGGGTTGTTTTTTAGTATTATGGGTTGAGTTGAAGTTGAAGGGTTGAGTAGTTAGATTGTGGGTTTTTGGTTAATTTTTCATATGTATGTGTGTTAAGTAGTGTGTAACATTTGTTTATATAATCAGTACTATTTAAAATGACAATATTGTTACCTTTATCCGCCCTGGAGATCACTATGTGGTTATTGTTCTTTAATGAAGTCAGAGCTTTATAAAATTTGTCGGGGAATTGAGGCTTGGTGTCACTTGAAACTGCGTTGAATAGCATTCCTGTTAGAAGTTCGACGTTGTAGTTTGTATATTTTACGTTTCTTTTCCACGTGGAAAAGAAACGTAAAATATACAAACTACAACGTCGAACTTCTAACAGGAATGCTATGCAACGCAGTTTCAAGTGACACCAAGACACAATTCCCCGACAAATTTTATAAAGCTCTGACTTCATTAAAGAACAATAACCACATAGTGATCTCCAGGGCGGATAAAGGTAACAATATTGTCATTTTAAATAGTACTGATTATATAAACAAATGTTACACACTACTTAACACACATACATATGAAAAATTAACCAAAAACCCACAATCTAACTCACAAACAACCTTCAACTCTCAACTCAACCAAATACTAAAAAACCAACCTAACATAAACAATAACCTCAAAGCATACATGACTAACATTTCCCAGTTCTATGGAGTACCAAAAATACACAAACACAACACACCTTTACGCCCCATCAAATCAAACACAAACAACAATACCTACAAACTATCACACTGGCTTTCAACTCAACTTAAACCTCTTCTAGGAACTATTTCTACTTCTCACCTAAAAAAACTCTGAAGATTTTATAAACAAAACCTCTTCTCTTAATACTAAAACCCACACTTTCGTTAGCTTTGATGTCATATCACTTTTCACATCTGTACCTGTCCCTCATCTATTAGAACTCCTAACTAAATACATAACTGAAAACAATATTACCCTCTACAACCTTTCTCTATATTAAAACAACTAATACTACTTACATTACAACACAATTTATTTCAATTTAACCAACACTTTTAATAAACAAAAAAACACGGTCTGAGCATGGGATCCCCCCTCTCTCATGTTCAGCAACAATATACATGGAATTACTCGAACATTATATTATTCTACCACACATCAATCTTCTTTCAGTTGTGTTTGTTACGATATGTGGATGGACATTTTGGCCGCCATACCAAACAACCAATCACCCCCAAGACATATTAACCACATAACTCGATCCCACACAGATATAAAATTTACTAATATGAAAATGCCAACCATAACAATTTCACCGTTCTTAGACACTTTATTAATATCAGATCACAACACTAAACCTTCCTTTACTGTATATAGAAAGCCCACTTCCAACCCAACATACAATTCATTGGTACTCCAACACACACAAAACACCAAACAAGGCCACACTATCTGCTCTATATTTACGCGCTTTCAAAATATGTTTCCTCCTGCTTCCTAAACAAGAAACAGAACTTCTAAAGAACGCAACAGTTCCAAAAACTAAATATCCTCCTCATATAATTAATCAGGCAATAAAAAAGCAAAAAACAAATTCCTAACACGTCAATAAAACCAAACGATACCAGTAAAACATGCCGTGAAATTGGATGGATCAAAATAGGAGCGTACAAAAATTACTCCCACCACACTTACAACTAGTTTCGTCAAATAATATTAATATAAAAACTGTACTAAAACCCCCGAAATCAAAAATAAACGACCACCCATGTATATACAAAATCCCTGTAATAATTGCAACAATCATTATTTCGGTGAAACCATAGATTTCAAACGCAGAAAATCCCAGCATAAACATGATCTAAATACACATGAGGAAAACTCTGCATTAACACACCATAGACTTAACACAACAACCATCACATAAACATTAATAACATGTCCATCATTCGTAATATTACAAACACCAAAAATCAGAAAATCTGCAATAGCATTTTGGCATATACAAATTCTTCCAATTTCAACTCCACGCCCTGGGATCAAACTATGATATATACAGAACAATATGTATGAAGAGTTCATGCATTCTACAAAAATATCTCTTAGATAACCAACTCCTCAGAACTAAATAGAATCACATAGAAAACAGTTTTTCGCCTTGTTTAATTGTCAAAGCTAGAAGAAGGTCATGTTACTACAATGACGAAAGCTCGCAAATGTATATAAGTTTTAAATTGTGTTTTATGTATTTTTAAATATAAATAGAATTTTACATGAACAACACAGGGTTTTAACATTTATATATATATATATATATATAAATATATATATATAATAATATATATATATATTATATATATATACATATATATTATATATATATATATAATATATATATAATAATTATTGCGCTGAAATAAATACTATAGGAAATATCTTATGCTGTAATTATAATTTTGTATTCTGCATGCAAAATTTAAATTTGGAAATAACTTAATTCTTACTTATTCCAAACTTTAATTTAGAAAAAAGTATACGGTGATTTGCATAACTTGATAGAGTGCATTTTATATATATATATATATATAATATATATATATATATATAAGTGAGTATATATATATATATTATATGATATATATATATATATATAGTATATATATTATATAGTTATAATATATATATATATATATATAATATATATATATATATATATATATATGTATATATAATATATATAGAAAATGAGAGAGAAAAAGAGAGGAGAGAGGGGAGAGAGAGAGAGAGGAGAGAAGAGAGAGAGCAAGTTCAGAACCAGACACATCACCTACTCAAATCATAACCGATGAAAAAGAAACAAGTTTTATAAGCCACGTGAATTACTTTCAACGTAAAAAAATTCAGGAGCGCGTGATATATATATATATATATATATATATACTAATAATATATATATATATATATATATAGTATATATATATATATATATATATATTATATATATATATATAATATATATTTAATATAACGAGATGAAGGAGAGAGAAGAGAGAGATGGTGAAAAGAAAGGAGAGAGGAGAGAGAGAGGAGAGAAGAGAGAGAGAGAGAGAGAGAGAGAGAGAGAAGGAGAGAGAGTAGAGCAGCAACGTAGGATTTCTATTTACAACCGTGCTGTAATTCCGCAAAGCACGTGTATTGAGATATTCAAAAGGTATGCGCACAATTTAATAGTGTAGCATAATTATAGATATATATATATATATAGTATATATATATATATATATATATTATATAATATATTATATATATATATATATAATATAGTATATATTATAATTCAAAGGAATGCGCCATCACCTCTCTACTGTCATTATATCTATATATATATATATAATATATATATATATATATATATATATTATATATATATATATATATATATATATATATATATATATATATATATAATGAGAGAAGGAGAGAAGGAGAGAAGGAAATGATGAGTCGAGAATTATGGTTGTGTAGTCACACCCCAAAAACCAGGAAAAGGACTTGGAAATTTGAAATTGGGTAAGTGAATAGAAGAGATCGACTGAAATAGAGTAATGAGTTTGCATTATCTGGTGGATCACATGAGCCGGAACTGGAGGTGAGGGTGGAGTCAGTCGGGAATTCTAGCTCCGGTTGCCTATTAAGTTAATTAAGGTGTCTATACCTAAGTATTCAAAGGTGTAGAACGGGTTACAGAAGTCTAAATGAGTTTGAGGATCCCGTTGATGGGGAAAAAGAAGAAAGGAAGAAAAGCGCAGAGTGCAGGGTAGAGAAGAAGGAGAATTAAGTAAGAAGAAGTCTCATATGATGGAACATATGAATCAGAGGTAGAAGAAAAGCACAGTGTGCGGTGCAGAATAGAAGGAGAAAAAGAAAATCTTGTGTTGTAACAAATTAGTTATGGCATAGATCGGTACTGTCAACAGAATAGTTTCGGTGTAGTGTCGAGTTAGCAAACATTTACTTAGCATGTTTTTGTATGTTTTCAGTGATGAACTGCAAAATAACACAGTTTCAATGCTCTTAAAGGAATCTAAGGACCCCTACGATATATGAACAGAATCCAAAACGAGATTTGTTCTTTTAAATTAAATTTTAAAGACCTATAAGTTAATAATTACATAAAATTATGCTCTAACAGCAACTTTATATTACACAAATATGTGAAACGGTAGTCGCCACGAAGAACTTGAATGATACTCCATTAGTCACAATACACAAAGCCAATCAAATGCTGCAGTGATGAGGCAATGGCGTTCAAATGTTGCGTAACTGACGTACCCTAGTTAAATCTTGCACTTGAATTGTTTAATGAGTGCATAATCAAACTTATTCTTTCATTAACATTCTAAAACTTCATATGTTTAATAACATTAAGTTTTTTTTTTATATTATTCATTCAATGTTTACTAGAAATATTTCAAAGTTTATTTGTTTTAAAAATTATTTTAATACTTTTTATTTATAAAATTTTATTTATTTTGTTTATAAACTTTTTATTTTTACTAAAATTTTAAGAAATTTTATTAAAAACATGTACTTTACAGACCCTAAAACAGTAAAACAGTAAATCAATAGCGCAACCGCCTAGCATTAGAGGGGTTGGTATGCGGCCTGACGAGCTCCTGAGTGAATAACTAAATCGTGTGAAAGATGTGATCGGTTACAAAAATTTCGATGTTTTGGTGGACAATAACCCTAACTTTGCTATAGAGTTGTTCCTAGAAGAGCTTCCCACCAACGTCCAGATGAGCGTGTATACATTAGCGGAAGAAAATAACATCCATCGTATGGTCAAGGTCGCAGATGACATGTTTAAGAACTTCATTCAAAAGGACAGAAAATACCAACAGACAAACAACAACCAATACCGGGGTCTGTTAATAAAGTGCGACCCAATACAGACAGACGTAAGGCAAACTTTGCGAATCGACAGAATCTCGCCAGCGAAAATGAGCGCAAACCTGACTCCGCTCGAAACGATGACAACAACATCTCACGCCAGCTGGCTGAGCTGAGTAAAGCCGTAACTGAGATGGCAGGCTATATTAAACTGCTCATTCAAGGACGAAGCCACTCGGCTGAAGAAAGAAATACGAGACGGGGACGAGGTCAACATAGAAATTCAAGGTCGGATAATAATGGATTTAATAACACCTTTAATACAGCGGCTAATGAATTATGTTATTACAATTCTCGCTTCTTACATCGGGCCTATCGATGTGAATCCAATGAATGTCCTCTCTATCCGTTACTTTTTGCCAATGTCGAGATGAACGCCACACGTAACGCTATTCAAGCTTCGGAAAACTCCTAGAACGACTGTCAGCCACATCTAGCGGCAGTCGTGAAAGCACAGAAGGTCAAAGTCGGAAGGTGACATTCCATCCCGAAGTGCAAGTTATTAATAATTCTGATATTAATTATGAAAACATTGATAAAATCAACGTAGAACATAAAAGTACTGGAAATAATAATAATAATAATAATAATAATAATAATAATAATAATAATAATAATAATAATAATAATAATAATAATAATAATAATAATAATAATAATAATAATAATAATAATAATAATCAAGACAATGAAAATAATAATAATACTAGTACTGCTAGTAATAAATATGAAAAAAATAATATTAATAGAAATGTAAATAAAAATAATGAACATATAAATGAAATTTCTGTAAACAAGCAGTAACCACTTGATGATATTGAGAATGATTTGCATGCTCATTCACAATATGGAAATAAAGTTTTACCACCAAAAAGCAGTGGTTGTATTATGGATAAAAATATTAAAAATGATAAAAATATATTAAATAATGCTGATGTACCGGAAAGGTTTGAAAATGTTGGATCAAAATTTGTTGGTAATGTACACAGTAAAAATTTTATTACAATTGTAAACCCTTCGCATGCGGGCTATATCTTTTTTAAATCAAATTCATTAAATGATGTATCTGTTATGAACCCTATGGTGGAGAGTGAGAGCAATGAGACAAGTCTCTTGTCAAGTCCAGCTTACATGAGTACTGTAAACGACCAATGATGTAGCATTGAAAGAGTTGCAGACGACGCTGAGACCGACAAGATAGCTTGTGTGATTGACGACTTGAAGCTATATCAGGTTTATGACATTTTAAATAGGGTAGACTACCTTGTAGATTGTGGTAGCGAAAACAATATTTTATGTGCCGATGACCTTGCAAAGAGCAAGCCTCCCATTGGTTATATGTTAGCAGCAAATAATTCTAAAATTGCTATTTATGACATTAAAACTATTGAATTTGATATTAATCTAGGTAGAAAATATAGCGATAAATTCTATGTTTCAGATATTAATATAAACATATTAGGCTTATCATTTTTGAAAAATTACGAATTAGGAATTGATTTCAAACATGATTTATTGATTGATCCTTTAACAAATAAAACTATAAAATTGAGTAGGGATAGAAATTTTAATATTAAGTATGTGCACGAAAATTTTCACTCTAATCTGTCTCCTTCAAATCCTCTCTCTCTCTCCTCTGTGCATGTTCCTCATAGTTCTTTATTCTTTAAAAATGTCTTATTGAAATATAAAGAGTTGTTTTTGAACCCATATTTAACTGAAAATAATCATATTAAATTAAAACAAATTGAAACGTGGGATAAAATTTTTGAAAAATATAAGGATAAAAACAGTAGTATGAGCATAGCATTAATAGATAAGGACGGTCAGGTAACTACTGACGCAAAAACAGCCTTCATACCTGAAAAAGTTTTGATTGAACTAGCAAACACCTGCCCATACCACGTGAATATCAAAGGACCGCCTATAGACATGAAGCCACGACGGATTCCGCATATGTTATATGCGCAAACTCGAGCGGAATTTAATAATCTGTTGGCCACAGGTGTTTTGAGGAGAACAAATTCTCCATGGTCTTTCCCGGTGTCTGTTTTAGAAAAGAGCAACAACAGAGTGAGAGTCATATCAGATTTTAGAGAGTTGAACAAAAATGCGGAGATAGAAACCTATGGTCTGCCCCTGCAACAGGATGCCATGTTTACATTAAAAGGGAGCAAATACTACACACGTCTTGATTTGACACAAGCCTACCATACGATCCCATTATCAAAAGAAAGTGAGAAATACTTTACTATAACCTCTATCCTGGGAAAGTACAGTTACAAATGCTTGCCGATGGGGTTCGTTTCCTCCCCATTTGTCTTCCAAAAATTCCTGGATATTCTCACCCAGTACCTTAAAAACACTTGCGTGTACATGGACGATGTCTTGATCCCTACACAAACTGAAGAAGAACATATAATCCTAGAACAGGTGTTAAAATGACTACAATATTTAAATATTAGTATCAACCCAGCAAAATGCCAAATCGGCGAAAAGCAAAGCGATTATTTAGGTTCTACAATCAATGAAAAAGGAATGACACCGAACTATGATAAAGTCAAAGAAATATTAGACATCCCGAAACCAAAAACCATTAGAGATTTAAGAGCTTTTCTTGGAAAGATAGGCTTCTTTCGCTCAACTATAGTTTGCTTTGCAGATATTGTTGCACCGCTAAACATATTCTTAAGGGGAAAGCCTTATGCATGACGACGCATCCAATAGAATCCAGCGGCAGATAAAGCTTTTGAAGGTGCTAAAATGCAATAAAACATGCAACAACTCTGGCTTATTCAAGCGCATCCAATCCTTTTAAAATTATCGTACAATCGACTGAAGTAGCTGCGGCAGGAGTTATAATGACAGATGACTCAGAAGACCGCCCGATTGCCTTCAATAGCACTATATTAGCGCCTATTGAAAGAAAGTATGATCAAGCTAATGAACTACTAGTATGTTTAACTAAAATACTAAATAAATATGGGTACTTGATCGCTGGCAGAGGACTATCCATTCATACCCAGTCGCGAGAGTTATTGCAAAAATATAACCGTAAAAATGATTGCAAAAATTACAATATACGAGAGATTCGAAGCTTGAACCTGTTGAGCTCTTACAAAGTCACATATAAATTAATTAATAAAAATGTGAATCCATTATTTGAATATCTACTAAACAACAAAATTAATAATGAGAACGATTGTTGCAATGAAAATGATGCAAAACAAACGAATTCGGAAAAAGAGGCGGAGCTTCCTTCTCACTCTGTCAAAAGCGGCACTGTGATTGGTCCACCACCGAGTGAAGTAGCCAATCAGAATGCTGAACCAAATACTACCAAGGTGAAAGAAAATTGTGGATCTTTAAATAGCTACTACCACGAGCCTCTATCGACAACTTTGAAAGGGTGGTTTACGAGACCCATAAATGAAAATCCCGCACGTGCCAGGGTAGTAAATTCCGAAGAAAGGCCAGCTTTGGGATCTTTAAAAAGCCGCAACCCACATGCCGTGAATGCTTCACATTCCGAGCATGAGAAAATCGAGAATTTTCAAAAACAGAAGACCACTGTGGAAGATTGAATAGAAGTAGAAAATGAGAATTTGCAAAAATGGAAAATTAATATAGATAAAAATAAAATAGATGAAATAAATAATAATTTAATTGAAATAAAAAGAGTAAATTTAATACAAGGATACAGTGTAGAGATAATAAAAAAGATTTCGCAAAGAAATAAACTATGCTGATATAAGTGAAAAGCAACAAATAGATAAATATATACAATTATTATTAACAGATAAAGAGAAAAGCTCATTAAATATTAAGAAGCAAAAGTTCTGGTTCAAGAAAAAAGAAGTAAATTTATATGTTGACATTTCATTAAATTATGCCAGAGTCATCCTACACTTGTGTCGACGAGATAGTCAGGATGACCCATCTCCAAGGTCATTTAGGTATCTCATGATGTTTAACAGCAATAAGGGCGGACTTTGTGTTTCAGAGCATGCATCGAAGAGTTAAAAACAGTCAGATCTTGTCCCAAATGTCAGGTAGCTAAAGTGGGTAGAAAAATAAATCCTGTATACGGTAAATATAAAGAGGTTTCCTATAAATTTGAAACAATGCACATAGATATACTGAAAATGAGTTTATGTAAAGGATACAAATATTTGTTGACGCTCATAGATAGATATCACAAAAGAAACCATAATGAAAGTACTAATCAACCAGATCATCCCACACACAGGAATACCGAGCCACTTGGTCTCAGATCAGGGAGGTAACTTCACTTCACACTTGTTTTATATAGTGTTTAGGTTACTGGGTATATTTCACACGACCACGGCAACATATAGCCCATTCTCTAACAGGAAATGTGAAACCACGAATAAAGTGATTATTAACTGTATTAGAGCTAGGTTGGTTGAATCTGGGATGGAAAACTAACAGTGGTTAGACGTGTTACCATTCTTTCTCTTCGCCGTTCGTCAAAGCCCCATCTCCAAGAGTGGAATCAGCCCAAGTAAGCTCTTGTATGTATATTGTAAATGTTCCTGGCGTTCTATTAAACACAGAGGTGCCAGATAAGCCAATGTCCTATGACACATATATTGAAAAGCTTGCAGGATTAATGGTTAAGCCTCTTGCACAGAGAACAAATATACGCAATAGAAATGTTTTCCTCCCGAAGAACTTAAAAGATGCAAAATATCTCTTGGTAAAGAACCAACAATACAACATCGGAAAGCTCGAACCCAAGTATCATGGTCCATATCAGGTGGCCAAAATAACAAATAATAATGCTCACATAATAAAAGGAGACCAGGTAGTGGTTGAAAATCTAAGAAATGTCAAAATATTTTACAGTTTAGTTCCATCTCCATCTGATAGAAAGAAAACGCATGAGAAATGAAAAAGAGGGTGAGAAATGAGGTTAGATACCTTAAGAAAGAAAAGAGTAATAGACGATGCTATGATAATTAATTCGAGAACAAATTAAAAATTTGTTAAAGGTGTAATTTATTCATATTTGTAGTTCTTTCATCTTTCTCGAGTAGTGTTTTCAGCTGTTCTTCCTTCTGCTTTCCTTTAAATTTACTGTACATTTAGAAGGGTTGAAAGAAATGTTTGGAAAATAATAAGCATATGCTTCACACTTGCTTATGGGACATTCATTCCTTTTAGACTCCGAAGGTCACCAAAATATGGAGAAAAACTTAAGTTAGGGACGGTTATGTGAAGCACATGATGCATGTCATAGTGTGTGTGCAAATATGTAAGAGCAAAACTTCAAACCTTCCCGTGCACACAAAATAAAGTCGATGTGAACCTCATTCAAATAATAATTGTTAACTGCATAGAAACAAATGTATGGCACTTTCTCCCCTCATTCAAATAATAATCGTTAACTGCATAGAAACAAATGTATTGCACTTTTCCCCCTTCAGGGAGGAAAATGCCAAACATTTGTCTGATTGGCTAATGAGTCCAACAAGGGATCAAAGCCAAACTGATTCGGGAGTGTGTTAGGGACTTCGGAAGGAAGAAGTCATAGCTAGAATAGGTGTATTGTTCTCAATATTAACATTGCTATAATTAACGAGTATTTAAGTTAATTATTAGCTGATTATTGTTACTAATTACCCTATTTTCATTTACAAATTATCAATTGTAAATGTCAATATCATTTACCTGATTTAATAAGCGCTAAAATGAGAGCAGATTTAATTGATTGCATGTCATTAAGTAGAAAAGGTCTCGGCTATATATTATATAATATATATATATATATTATTTATATATTATAATATATATTATTTATAAATATATAATATACTATATAAGACCTTTATTAAATAATTTCTATACATATACTATATAATATATAATATAAATGCACTCTATCAGTATGCAAATTCACCTGATACTTTTTCTAATTAAAGTTGGAATAAGTTAAGAAAATAAGTTATCCAATTAAATTTTGCATTGCAAATACAAATTTTTTAGAGCTAATATTTTTTTATAAAGTAAACAAATCAATCGCCAATATATATATATATATATATATATAAATATATATATAAATTAACTATATATATATTATATATATATATATATATATATATATATATATATATATATATATATATTATATATATATATATATATAATATATATATTATATAATATAATATATATTTATATATAATATATATATATATTATTAACTATATATGATATATATATATATTATTATATTATAATATATATATATAATATAATATATTATAATATATATATAATATATATATATATATATATATATATATATAATATAATTATATATATATATATAAAACTAAATATATATATATATATATACCATATTATATTATATACATATAATATATATTATATATATATATTATACTTCTAGCAATCGATCAAGGTGCTTAAGATCTTAAGGTCACATTTATACTCAAAAAGGTTAATCATATGAGCCCGTTATTACATTTTTCTTTAGTTCGTATATATATATATATATATATATATATATATATATATATATATATATATTAATAATATATATATATTATAATATAGATAAATCTATATATATAAATCCGTGATTTAATCTTGGAGGATTACATAGACGTAAATTAAAATATCATTTCTTGGGCCATGACATGGTTCTGGGGGTTAAATACCCTGTACTTCAAAAGTGTTGGGTGTTCGAGCTCGATTCGGAACCTAAGGCGGCTTCCGTTTTGAAACATGACACAAAACAGCCGAAAGGGATTGTTGGGGATTTCCTGAGACACTGACCCGGCAACAAAGGGCAACCAAGAGCAGCCAGAGATTGCACAACACAGCCGACAGGAATAGTTGGGGAATTCCTGAGACACTGACCCGGCAACAAAGGGTGGCCAAGAGCAGCTAGAGAGGTGGTGGAGGGGGAAAAAGTGAAAGGGGGTAGGGAACAGACCTCCCTGGAGAGCAAAGGCATACAAAGCAGTCACGGCGAATGGATCGTGGTGTTAGTGATGAGCTGGGATGGTGATGGATTGGGATGGAGAGCACAGGGGAAGCAGTCATGGCGAATGGATCATGGTGGCAGTGATGGGCTGGGGATGCTGAAGGGGTGGGGTGGAGAGCACAGAGGAAGCAGTCACAGCAGGCGGTGTATATAAAGAGCAGCAGTTATAGCAGTAATGAAAGACGGTGACATGACAGACAGACACACATACGTACGTGACGTAGTCACGTACGTATGTGTGTGCATGCATTCGGAACGCACACATACCTGAAATAAACCCAGCCACGTTCCTAAAAAGTGGCACAGTGCCAGCGGGTCGCATGGCAGCACTACGTGATGCATTCTCCTAAAAATAACCTCATGTACCTTCCTGAATGTATAAGTGGCAGCTAACGTGACGTCTATATATATATATATATATATATATATTTATATATAGTATATATATAATATTATATATATTAATTTATATAATATAATATATAAGAATATATTTCACGAAAAAACCGATATAGTCCTTGGCGCAAAGATGGATATCTTTACCTTTAGAATTTTCCTCGCGTATTAAACTATTAGCTAGAATATGCAATTCGCTCTTGTCTTCTTCACCCTTTTCTTTAAGGAGAGTATGGCGAATAATGAAATCGTTCATTTCCACGGCGTATTTAAATTTAAGCGGGTAATTGAGTTCGCAAAATGAGCAACCCCTCTCGGTACATATTGATCAGTTATAAATGTAATGTGAAGTACATAAATCTCGATAGCTTTAAATATAACGTGTTGGTATATTCTTAATGTATAAAATTTAGTTTTTTTACCGCGCGAATTATACATTATATTATAAATTATCTTTTATATATATATATATATAATATGCCCCAGTACTTTTTTCTGAAATTTCCTGGGTTTAGTGGGAAATTAAGAATAAGCTTTGCTTTAATCCCGTAGGCAGACTTAAACGGGGTTATATATATTTATATAATCTTAAATATATATTATATATTTAATATATATTATTATATTATTAATATTTTTATATAATATATAATTATTATATGACCTATCGTATTTATCTCCAGGCAAACGCTCGCCGAGGTTACGCTAGTCACATACACGTTATAACGTACTATATCACGTAAGAATTATGATATTGAATATCTCAGGTATAGTGGATAATAAATCTCCGCGAGATATATATAAGGCAGATTATATATTATATATATATTATATTAATTATAATTATTTAATTATTATTATATATTAATATAATATTTTTATATTATTTTAAATAATCTAATACTTATATTTAATTTTATAAAAAAAGTATAAGATATAATAAATAATAAGGTAGAAGTCATCACATATAGGCTTAAAAGAAGAGGATAATGTCAAGTGGTATTAGTACATTTGGCTCGATATTATGTTCGGGTAAATATGTGTATTCGTCGCCCTTCAGTTACCAATTAATGCTCGGTTACGACTAGTCTTTGACCGTTCGTTGGTCTTCGCCGTCGCTCTCCCACCAATATTGTAGTATTCCCGAGTCTTTGGATTTTGATCTATTATTTACTATCCAGCCGCGATTCATTAAAAATTTAAATTCCGTCCCCCTGATCAAATTTAGCAAATTGGAGCACGTCTTTTGAGAAAATATGGCTTCGTAAAGAACACCGACGGTCATGCACGAATGCTCGTTCTCGCACACCGATTTGTGATCAATAAATTTAAACAAATTATTATTATTATTAGTTTTCTTATCGCCGTTCATAGCGGAAAGAATAAAGGAATCCGCGTCACGTTCGAGGTCACGAGCAAGACGTCCGTGATTATAATCCGTTTTAACGAATTCCGCGATGGCCGATGAAAAGAGTTTCACGGTCGTAAATATTCTTTGTCGTATAAGCGTTTTCGCTTTGCAGAAATCGCTGTTCGCCTCATCGATATTTTTGGTGAACACCGAAGCGAAAATATAATCCACATTTTCGACCGAGGGTTCGTAATTAATAATTGCGCTGAGGCAATATTCGAAGGCGTTCAAAAGAATTAGGAGAGGAAATTTTTTACGATTCGGATGAATTGCCACGATCGCCGTAAAATTCGATTTGATGGCGTAATACAGAGGAAAGTATAAGACGTTTTAACATGTATAATTTATTATAGTCAATATATGTAGCGTTAATATATATTTTATATCTATTATTTCATCGAGATTTATTACAACAAAAGTTACGTAATTATAATTAGCCGTTAGTAATCTCCGTCGTTAATTTAATTAACTAACGCTTCATATCTCGGTGTTATTTATGTAAGAGTGTCTTGAGATACAGTCGCGTTCTCATGAGAATGAATTATTTATTGATCTCGAGAAAATAGTACTCGCGGGCGTGTATCTTTCACTCATTTATCGATCCAATTATTTTTTACCCTTATCGCAATAATTCGAAGACAAAAGTGAAAGCTTTACGTTATCGCTTTTCATTTCCTGTATAAAGGGCGTTATTTAAATATATTTACATCCTCTTATCTTTACTCTGAAGATAATTATTTTAACGCTTCGTAGTAATCTCAGGTTAATAATGCTGATCATTACACCGTTATAATAGAATTTTTAAGAAATTCGATGATGTTGGAAAGTAGTTTATGTGAAAATTGCCTCTTAAAGTTTTATTTATTTTATGATATGAATAAAACTTTATACGTATTATATCATTATTAAATTATTCAGTTATCACTATATTCAGGTATTACGAACGTCTTGCGATCGATGAAAAAATTATATGTCATTTGTTCCAGTTGAAGTATGGTTAAATTAGTTTATGATTTCGGACGTTAGATAAATTTCTATCTCGTAACAGGATTTTTGCGGAAATTAATATATTAATAATAAGTGGAGAAGCGACTGTAGTATTCTCACTGCTTGAGTTACGTACGTCCTATTATTATTTTTTCTTCTTATGAACTCCCAGGGCCGTTATGTATATAGGGGTCTCTTAAAAAATAACCCTTACCTATAATTGTAATATTAGTAATTATCAGATTCGTGAATATATGATATAGCTCGAGGTTCGTTTTTTAATTATGCTCTCATTATAGTTGATTATACAACGAAAAATTAGAATAAATAATTTTTCTTCATCCAACGTGATATTTAATATGATACTTGATCGCCGTCTCTATATCATATTTCATTACTTTTCTAATCGTTCGTCATTAAAGTAGTATAACTTGATTGGAACAGAGCTGCTAAATAAATTATGATAAAATATAAATACTCATCGGCAGAGGCGATAACTTCCTATTCCATACTCATGACTAATCTGTCTTTTCTCATAGGCCGAGTTTAGACTATATTCAAAATTTGATTGATTTTCATTTATTTGACAAATATTTCAAATAAATAGGATAAAGGTCTATGTTACTTCTGCATATTATAAATATACGCTTAATATATATAATTATTTAATTAAAGCTAATGAAAATATTGTAAAAATATTCTCAACGATATACTTAATTTAATATTGGTATCTGTTCAAAATAGCAATATAGACAAGTGTGAAAATGGTGATCACAACTGCTCGTTCGCTAAAACCTATATTGTCCTTCAGCCAATTACCAGAGACTGTAAAATAGAATACGCTCTGGTCTCACATATTACGCAGTCGTGGGAATAAAAGATCGCGCGCAATGTACGAAAATTACCCATTTATTAACGCGACCAATTTAAATAAATAATCTGTCGCTTAATATCTAGGTGTGACTTGATAGGAGTTTGGACTACCTCAAGAATTAGAAAGCAGAACCATTAGTTATCGGTATGCGTATAATTTTGCGATTAAAACACTTCCAGTCAACACTAAAATAATAATCAGGTAGAATTGCTTGTCTCTCAGCGCATAGTGTGTCAATGTTATATTGAAAATTTATTATAAGGTATAAAAAATAATATATATATAAATATAATATAATAGAATACGAATAGATATAAATATGATTAAAAGATTAGTTAATGGGTCAATCAAAATATCCTATTTAAAATCAATAAAATAATCAAAAATATTCTAAAAAATAATAAATAATTACTAATGCTAGGAGCGATTGCTAACCGTGAACGGAGCAGAGCTTCACACTGAGCAGACGGTGACAGACGTATCGCCGCAGAGACGTGCTGACACGCCCCTGAATTTAATTACAATTAAAACACTTTTATATGACAAAAATTTTTATATTATAGGTAATTTAGAACTTACATGGATAAAAAAATTACGGTCAGATTTTAATAAATATATAATTAGGCAAAATTATTAAATATATATATATAATATTAGATAAATTTGAATAGGAATAAAAAGAGGTAAAGATAAATATAAATAATATTTATAAATAATAAGAATATTATAACATTATCTCAAGTTTCCCTATGGTAGCACTAAAACTAATTTTTTTCTAGTTATTATTATAATTATATAGAGCACACACACACACAATGAGTTTTACCTAAACATATAAAAACAGGTTAATCCTTATAATAGAGGATCGTGAGGCGGATGTGTGCGCCGTGTTGGCCTTCTTACTATTAGTAGTACTGCATCGGAACATAGAATGAGCCCAATAAACCGGAATGTCTCGAAAAGTCGTTCTCTCAGATGTGACAGTATAGTGTATCTCGAGGTGAACTGGCGCTGTGAACTGGGCGGGAGCTCAATGAAACTCGCAATAATACTCACGGCTGTTCTATCTGTAAGAGTTATAATAATCGCAGGAGAATGTGATACAAGCGCTGGGAGCGAATTAAGGAGCATCCTCACTCTTACCGAATCCCTTATAGTATTATTATATATGATATTTCAGTAACGCGTAATAAGTAAAATTGAATACTTTATTGAAACTCGGAAACTCAATTCAACCCGACGACTTTCTATTTAAATACTGATCTGATTAACTTTACGAATCCTCTGTCCGCGGGGGAAGTACAGATATAAATATAATTATATTAATAACCGAATATGTTAAAATACTTATAAAAAAGACAACTTACATCTCTTAGTGTACTGAAGAGGAATTCAAAAAATATTTTTAATACTAAATTAGTTTGGAATTAATATTTAAATTATGTGAAAAGTTTTGAATCTTATGCTACTATAGATTTTTACTTTACATTGAAATATTAACCTCACCACCGATTGCTGTTATATGATTAACCAATTGAGTCGATATAGCGGTGTTTAAAAAACAGTCACGTATTCAAATCGACACCTAATTAATGATGATTATTAAAAATATAAGCGAATGCGTTTTGCTTGTATCCTTTATAATAAGACGTCTTGCTTCGTATTCAAACCAACGATTATAAGAACAGGGTAACTAAATCGGTTGTTACAATCCTATTCTCGTGTTTACTGTTGTTAGTAATAATTTTAGTATCACGACGAAGAAAAACTTTTAGGTCAAATATTAAACAGATAAAATAGTGTCTTAGTATTAGTAAGTATAAAGAGAGAGTAGATGAGGAGTTGTAAAGTAGACGCAGTAACTACTTACTAGAAAATGCCGACGCTAATAATTCTACTATAAACGAACGTAGATTTGATAATTGATGTGTTCGAATTTATGAATATTAAAAATTTATAATAGAGCAGAATGAATAGTCCGAGGAGTATATTATTATTATACCAAATACTGATTAAAGATATTTGGAGAAGATACTATTATAAAGGTTTGAATTCTTTACGGATATTTTCTCATTTTTTAATACGATTAATTGACATATATATTTTTCCCAGTGCGTTGGTGAAATACGTTCTTACTCATATTCCGATATCGACTCTCAACATCCAATATTCATATCCTGTTGAATATTAT
>JABUQX010020798.1:0-7500 GCA_015478945.1 Trachelipus rathkii
ATTTCCACGCAAGTCTCCCCGAGTCCTTTAAGGGCGGAAACCATTAAATTTTTCAAGTAAGATTAAGAAAGTTTATTCGCCAGTAGAAACCTCGACTCCGGGAAAGCCGGTACGGCGATCGAAAGAAGTGAATGAGATTCCAAGTGATCTAAGAAATGAGACGTTGAGAGAGTTTCAAGTTCTTAGATAGAATAAAGTAAGAGCTATATGGGCGATACGTTGGAAGGATAAGAGTGGCTTTTCTTTTTTTGGACATGGTTGGACATGTGCGTGCTTCCAACCACTGAGGAAAGTGTTAGTATTGAAAATAGAGCATACGAGAAATATTTATATATATATATATATTATATATACTATATATATTAATATAAATATATAAACTATATTATATATTAATATATTATATTAATATTAATATATACTATATAATATAATTATTATACTATATATATATATATAATATATGTATATATATATATAATATAATATATATATATATATATATATATGCGCGATCAGTTGCATCATATGGGATTTAGGATTATTTTCTACTTTTATTGTAAAACTGGAAATTTTGAATAGCGACATATTTAGTGTCAAATCAAAAAGAAATGTTTCGTTGATTGCATCAGATTCCTTTTTGATCGCCTATGTGACAGCATTGTTTTTTAGTGTGTTAATCATTTTATTGCTGTAGTGACTTGTAAGATCAATAATTTGTGAACTGTATTTTAATAGAAAAATAAATGTGCATTGCTTATGAAGAACTTGTTTATCAACCTCCGTTAATAACTTCATATGGGAATATCTATTTGATTCTTTCACCCTCTCACGAGCCAACCGTTTTCGGACAACAGCAATTTTGGTTGTGAATTTACTTCAATTTTTATCTGCATGTGCATTCGTACGGATATATCTGGTAAGAGTTTTTTATAATTTGGGTCAGTGTGACAGTGTCTATAGTTCCTTCAAATACTTTGTGGATGTATTTTATTCTTCCAATTATACCCTCATCTGTTAGTGTTTGGCGTGTTTTCTGGTGTAACACTGCAACTAACGCGGGTTATTTCTTTTGACGGGAGGCTCATAAGGACTAGCTTAGAATTCAACTTGGCTACGAAGTACTATGGAAGACGACAGGTTAAACGGGCTGGCTATGATGAGTGTACGCAGAAAATTTGTGTTTGACAATTATGATTATTTTATTTAAACAGTAGTTGATAAATTTGCCTTGAACCCAAGGAAATTACTTTTTTCACAATATCAATTTTGCAACTGCTCTCTATTGTGAATTTTCCATCGTTGCATATTGTATTTGATATTCTATTGTTTTAATAAAATAAATTTTTTTAAATATTAATCATTTAATTATCTATGCAAATGTTTCTAGTTTTATGTCCGGAGGTAATACTACGAATACTGAAATAAATAGTGACTTTCTCATTGGACAACGATATGATGGTGTAAAAGCAATGAAGAAATGTTTTAGAGGTGTTTAAGCTGTCGAAAATATCCAGTTTCGTTAGATGTTCATTGTTGTTCACATTCATGTGAAGTACAACATGTTAGAACTTTATAGCACAAGGAATGTATGTGCTATGTGCTATTTTAGATTGCCAAGTCCGACTACTATTTTATTAAAAAAAAACTAGAAAAGTTTTCCCAGACACAAAATTGACAAAACTCACACGAATGGGTGAAACAAGGTTGGTGTAAAATTTCAATGGATTGTTAAGATCTATTGAAAATTTTAAAGCATTGTTGAAGTTTAAGAGGAGCTTGAATGGATAAAGATATTAAACCTTCCTTCAAAAAAAAAAAAAAAAAAAAAAAAAAAAAAAAAAAAAATTCGTCTAAGTAAAAGTAAATTTGTTATAAGTTAATTTGTCTTCAACTTTATTCTCAAACAATCTTCCATTGTGCATTACGTTGCAGTTTCCATGATTAGTGGCAGCAACTGCTCTTCATCATATTGAAAATGTGATATTTGTTTTAAAACATTTTTCTGTTAATGAAGAAATGATAGACCCTCTTGTGAGAATCAATGTAAAATGAAAAGATATAGGGCAAATTACAATTTATTTTCTTAATGATTTTTCAAGAATTATCGTAGAGAGCAAGTGTTCACGTGAATAATGAAGATCCATACTTATTAATCTTTGTAAATCGTTACTGCATTCCATCGATATCTATTAAAATATTTACGAATTTTGTAAATAATTTTGATCTGGGAAAAAAAAAAAAAATCACATTTAGATTGTTAAGGATTTTAGCATTTACCTCACTGAAAGCATGAACTCCAAAAAAATATTTCTCTACACTGAAAAGGCCAAAAACATACTTTTTCAATTCTACAGGAGAAGAAAAGCTTAACAGGAACTGACTTTAAAGAGTGTTCATCATAGTCTTCACAATATAAATCGAAGGAGATATCAATCATTTTTGTTGTTGACAGAAGATCAAAATTAAGAGATTTTTTATATGGATTAAGTGATATCTTTGTTTTTTTTTTCAATTACTATTAATGTTCATTATTTTATTCCTTTTAAGAAATAATAATATTATAATATATATATATATATATATATATATATATATATATATAATATATATATATTATATATATATATATATATATATATATTAATATATATTATATATATATATATATATATATTTTATTATATATATATATATATAATATAATAATATATATATATATATATGATTATATATACTTTATCACCAACCTTCTTCTGATCCAGACTTGGGCAAGAATGCGTCCCCCACATGCACTGGAAACAGAAAAGTAGTATAATAGAATATAACGCAACGGCGAAAAGAAAGCACAGATTTCCCCCCCCCCTTTACAACCTTAAGTAAGAACTCGTCGGCAGTCAGAAAAATCCACCTAGGATCTTCACGGGACTGCGACGAACAATCACTATAGCATCTCGTCATGTAGGGATCATTCTTGCCCAGGTGGCCACAACTCATACCTCCCTCTACCAAACCAGCCCCATTCACTCATTTCACTTTTTTCTCGCCTCTGCCAAAATCACATTTCTCTCCTTCAGGTCATTCCTTTAACTGACCTCAATCCACTTTTTTTTTCTGGCTCCCTTGCCGTCGATCCCAGCATACTCACACTATATATCGTCTAATCCAACCGCCTATCATCATGCCTTGCAGAATGATCAAAACCAAACTCTCATATGTCAGTGTTCTTTATTCTCTCATTATCCTCCTTTCTCACACCTTACAACTCCCTAATGCATCATTCCTCATTTTTATCAAATTCTTTTCACCCTAAAATTGTCCATTAAACCATTATATCTCTTAGATCTATTACCTCTTATCTCCAACCATAGTTGTAAGCACTATACCTAACACAGGTAATGACAACATACCTCGATGTAGACCTCCTAGCGCACTCAAGACTTAGTTCCTCTACATCCCCAAATATTTAATAGCTACCAGCAACCCTTCTACCATTCACAAACTTTTTTCTGCAACTTCGCAAACTTTTCTGCTTCGCAATCCCTATCAAGCGAATTCGCAATTCCCAACTTTTTCTGCTTCGCCACTCGCCTATCTCAATCGACCATTCTATTGCTAAATAATGTTTTTTTTCCACATGATTGAAGTCTGCACACAATCCGCTAAACCAACCCTTTATTGGTAGTTAAGAAAACAATTTTCCAATAAAATTACCTAACAATTTATATATTTATTTATTTTATATTTTAATGTTATTTTTATATCATAACAATTAACAAGTTATAACAATCGGTTAGATATATTATAACTATATATACCTATTATACTATATATATATATAATATTAATTATAATATATATATATTTATATATAATATATATTATATATATATATATATATATATATATATATATAGTTATATAATATATATTATATATATTATATATATATATACTATATATTTATAATATTAGTATAATTTGAATTTTTAAAGTTGCTATATGAGAGGGCTACTAAATTTTGGCGTTCCGCTGCAATTTCACGGTTTTTTTAAATTGGTATCCCCTATTTGAGAAATGATTTAGGAATTTCGCTAACTGCAAATTCCGACTTTGTTTCCAAATTATCGAATCGCAATTCCGCAATTTTTTGTGGTAGTCCGCAAATGCGGAATCGAATTGGCGGAACTCCCACCTCTGCAAATAATAATATTTACAAATTCTCTAGAGCTGGCGTTGCGCCACCGGTTGCGCCTATGCGCCTATGGCGCACTATCAATTTCGTAGGCGCAAAGGCTGCATAAGGCGCAACAATTTTCTTAAAAAGCGGACGAAGCAAAGGCGCACAGACAGATTCCTTTGCGCCTAATAGCGCGCCTATCGAACAGGACCAAAGCATTTTTTTTTACCCTTAAAGGTTAGAACTTAGAAGCATGGCTAACTTGTATATTTTAAAAACAGTGTAAACTATATATGATTCTATCTATACATAATATATATATATATATATAATATATATATAATATATATATAATATATATTATATATATATATATATATATACTATTATATATATATATATTATATATATTATAATATATATATAATTATATATATATATCTATATATATATATTATATATATATTTATATATATATATAATATATAAAAATAGTTTATGGGATATACGGCGTCGCTCTGCCGATTTCTCGAAGCACGGTTTGAGATATCGGTTAATGAAACTTGTATACTGTTCTATTGGTATATGTTAACTGATTACCGGTGATTTTCACGTCGCTTAGCCTTGATTCTAGGGGGTATCTCCCCCCGAGAGCAAGGGTGAAATAAGCGGGTTACGCCGTTTTTGCGGCTTCCAATTCCGAGCGAAGATTAGGCCTAAGTTATTTCTTGTTATTATTTATATTTTATTATTATAATCAAATCATTAATATTCATTATTTTGAAATTTATTTTTACATTTATTTCTTTTTTATTGTTTATTTCTTTATTTTTTATTATCTTCCGTTAGGCGGTCTTAGCCCTGCCCGTCTCAGCCCAGCGTAGATCTCGCACCACTCCTCCCCACACAGAACGACCCCATATACATATTTATATATATATAATATATTATATATATATATATTATAATATAGAATATAATTATATTACTATATATATAATATATATATATATAAAGATATCTATCTAGTAACATATAAAAATATATATATATATATATATATATATATATATATATACCCATATAGCACACTAACGTAAAAGCGACGTCGCTTTTACGTCCCTTTGCGATGTGCGACATCGTATTAGTACATAATAATTACGTCCCTGGGATGTGGAAATGTCAGCTCTCAGCGACGTAACAGTGCGACATCACTGCGACGTCCTAAGGTAACGTAGTATTGACGTACTCTTGCGACTCACTGCGACGTCCTATGGTAACGTAGTATTGACGTACTCCTACGACATCCCTGCAACGTTACACGGTAACGTTGCATCGACGTAGTTTTTTTTACGACATCTTATTTGATGTAACTTTGTATATATATATATTATATATATATATAGTGATATAATATATTTAATATATATATATACGTATATATAATATTATATAGTATTAATATAATATATATATATATATATATACTATATATAAATAATATATATATATATATATATATATAAATATATAAATAATATATATTAATAAAAAAATAAAAATGATTTTTTGTGATAACTTTTATTTCTCATTGTACAGATATGTAATTTATATAATATATAATGTTGATAGAACATCTTTTTATTTAGATTTTTTTGTATACCCCAATTTTGGGCTCTGGCCCAGGTCAAAAACCGATTTATTTATTTTTCACCAGTGCAAGTGTTAAAAATATTGAGTATAAAAAATTGTTCTAAATAAAAAAAAGATATACCTCCTTCAACTATACATGCTATATCATTACTAAAAAAGTTATCACAAAAAAAAATCATTTTTAATTTTTCGATTATACGTAGTGCCAAAAACTTGCCATAACTTGGCACAGTCAAAAATTAAAAATATTCTCTGCAATTTTCGATAATGGACCATTCTAACCATAGCTCACTTTAAAATCAGTTCCATAAGCTATTAGGAACATCTATTCAATTTTATGAAAGTGCCAAAATCAGAGAGTGCCAATGTTGAACAAATTTCAAGTGAAATGAAAAATATTCACAAATAACTATTCTAGAGCTATCAAAAAAGGTGCATCTTGCTTTTCAGTGATGGGAATCGATTGACAATTAAAAAAGTTATTACGGAAATGCTGAAATGCCAAATTCGGGCATTTCTAGAATTCAAAAAATTGGTCATGTATTTCCCGGCGAAACTGTGTGAATCGTATAGGTACATGGAATGTTAGGGGAATAAATGGTGAGGAGAAGAGGAGAGAGGTGATGGATGTATGTAAAAAGGGCAAGGGGAATAAATGGTGAGGAGAAGAGGAGAGAGGTGATGGATGTATGTAAAAAGGGCAAGTTTGATTTGCTTGCTCTGACTGAAACGAAGATGAAAGGGAATGGTGAGGATGAGTGATGTGGAGTGAAATGTGTACATGCAGGAGTGGAGAGAAATGAGAGAGGGAGAGAAGGAGTTGGAATGTTGATGAGTGAAATGCGGTATAAATCTATGGTGAAGTTTGTGTGTGTGAGTGCTAGAATACTTATGGTTAAATTTAAGTTTGAGAAAGTCAAAGTTTGTGTGATAGTTGCATATGGTCCATCTGAAGATGATGTGGAGGAGAGTGAGATTTTTGGGGATAAACTGAATGGTGTTTTAGATGGAGTGAGTAGGGGTTTCAGTGATTGTACTGGGCGATTTGAATGGTTGGATAGCTAATCGAAAAAAGGATGGAGTAACAGGTGCATTTGGTGTTGTGGGAGAAAATGAGAATGGTAGTAAGATCACTGATTTCTATGTTGAGAGAGGTATGTGTGTAGGTAATACATTTTTCAAGCACAAGGATGTTTATAAATATAAGAGTTGGCGTAAATAGAGATGGTGAGGAAGTGAAGAGTATGATTGATTTTGTGTTGGTGAAGAAGGAGATGTTGAAGTATGTGCAGGATGTTAAACCAGTGAGGGGGTTGAGCATGGGTATATCAGATCATTATGTAGTTTTATGCAAGATTAGGTTAGTGGGGGCATGGATGGAGAAAAAGGAGATAAGGGAAAATGTAGGAAGATTTAATTTTTTTTTTTTTTTTAAGGTTAGGCACGTCAGATTTTAAAATACATTCCAAAATTCTTCTACCTCAATTCATAGCTCTCGTTATTTTTGAAAGCTATGGATTATTCTTTTGAATTGAACTACTTAAGAGTGTACTAATCCATCCTTAGAAAAGTATGTAATACATACACACTATGCCAGTTGTTTCAAAACTGGGGTCCCTGAACCAATAGGGGAAACTGCAGCAGCTAAGGGAGCTTGCATTCCAGGC
>JABUQX010020798.1:12500-22500 GCA_015478945.1 Trachelipus rathkii
TTTTCATTATTACGTTGTTCACGTTATATCGTTCTCAGTCTAATTCTTCCAAGGTTACGGTGGATTAGCTTCCTACCTTTCGGGGTGTAATATTTCTGATGTTATTCGGAAGGGAAGAGCGAGTTATTATCAATGCAGCCGAGCTTCCAGAGCACTGCAGATCCTCGGAGAACTTTCCCTTTCCTGGTCGTCTGCTTCAGTGTTCCTTTGACACTCCACTAGCTGCTTCCACTGTGAATCACAACCAACAAAAGCTCACAACTGGGACCTGAATAACACAAAAATTAATAGATTATGAAGGTTCCCCCTTCTTTGAGAGCTTTAGTGTTACTTTTATTCTTATTTGTTTTTATTCTTTTTGTCTTTTTTTTAACATTTAATGATGATATTTAGTAGAAAAAATGGTGAAATAGTGAAAAATAGTGAACTGTGTGTAAGAATAAATGGAGTTGAAAGTGATTGGTTTAATCTTAAAGGAGAGTGAGCGCAGACATGTTTATGTCTCCTTGTATTATTTGTATCATGGATAGGTTATGATTAGACTTAGAGATGAGGGGTGCAGGAATGGTGTTAGAATGATGAGAGAGTGGTGCCCTACCTGAATTATATAAATGGTCGGATGGAATTTGGTTTTTGTGTGGCGAAAATCTGAAGAGAATTTGTAGAGGATTGGTGAGAGGGATTTTAGCAGGGTGTGTAAGAGAGGGGTTTGAAAGTAAAGACGTAGGTAAAGAGTAAAGTTACAGCTGTTAGTAAGGACAATCCTCGGTGTGAAGTTATGTTGGATGGTGAACATCTGGAACAAGTATCTGAGTTTGAATATTTAGGATATATATTGGACGAAAAGGGAAAGGATGATGCAGAGTGTAGTAAACAAAATCTTACAACTGAAACCTGAATAACACAAAATTTAAGTGTGTTACTTTTATTCTTATTTATTTTTATTCTCTTTGTTTTTATTTTTACATTTAATGAGGATATCTAGTAAAATAAAATTTACTTGCTAATGGAATTCTATTAGATTTTGTCATTATTATTTTGTCATTTTTTAAGAAGTTACTTAAATTATAATCCAATTTTAAGTTATTAAGCAATCTCTTTTTTTAATAAAAGAAAAAATAAGTTTATCTACTTAAACAGAAACACTTTTTTTTGTACCCTATTTTTTGGGCCCTTCTTTTTCTCACTGTGCCTTCTTCTTGTTTGTTTTCATTTTTGTTCTTTTATGGTTTTCTTTTCATCTAGGCTTTTGTTATTCTTTTTATCATTTCTTTTTCTTTCTTCCCGTGTACGGTTGTAGGGTTTATTTAATCAGCTGCAGAAGGGAGAGAGAGGAAAATGGCATTTATATTATATATATATATATATAATATATATATATATATATATAAGTTAATATATATATTATATATATAATTATTAATATAGTATATATATATATATATAATATATAATATACGGTTATATATATATATATATATATATATATATATATTATATATATATATATATATATATAATATATATATATATAGATATATTATAATAAAATAATATAATAGTATATATATATCGGTATATATATTATTATATATATAATATTAATATATAGTAAAATATATATATATATATAATATATATATATATTTATTATTAATATATATTAATATTATATAATATATGGTATATTATATAATATATATATATACTATAGTTATATTATTATAATATATAATATATATTAATATAATAATATATAATATAGTATTATATATATATATATATATATATATATATATATATATATATATATAACGGTATATATATATATATATAATTATTATATATATATATATATATATACTATATTATATATATAATATATATATATATATATTATATAATATATATATATATATATATATATAATGATCAAAATCTGATTTCTAAGAAAAGTTGAAAAAATGTAAAGATTCAAAAAAAGCTAAAGCAAGAATATTTTATAAATTAACAGTTAAAGAAAAATTAAAACATTAACAGTAATGTTTCTCTGATGGCCACAAATAATAGGAGAATCAATAAAAATATATTTTAGAATAAGTATTTTTTAACAATTATGGCATGCATCTGATTGGAGTTTCCTCAAAAGGTAAATCACGGCACAAATAAAAAGAATTTGTTCTCATTTACCATGTTCATAAATACACACATACTAGACCAATGTTGAATTATCTGAGGCAAAACATAACGTAAAACATATATGATGATTTGAAAAGTTTTACGATAAGTTGTAATTCTTTACTAATGATATATTTAGTATTTGAATACTTTAAAGTAGAAAGTAAACTTAACAGAAAAACCATAACCTTCAGCAGCATCTACTACATCATGCATTTTAATATCCCCATGTCCTGGAACCCATATGAGATTAATGTTTGACATTCAATTCAGTAATTAATACACTAATTCTGTAACTCAAATTAGGAGTAAAAATAGCAACCTTGATGATGGTTTGCTTTAAATGTATATAGTAGGGATATGCCAAAGTATTGGTATTGGCCAATTTTCCGGGTATTGGTATTGGCATTTAGCACAGGTATTGGTATTGTTCAAAATGTGTCAATACTGTTCAGTCCTTATAAATGTGTGTAAAAAAAAAAAAAAAAAAAAAAAAAAAAAAAAAAAAAAAAAAAAAAAAAAAAAAAAAAGGGGCAAAAGTAAACAAAATGTTAATGCCTGTTGAATACTTCCGTTCAAGATTTTCTTGAGTCCTTTTTTAAGATGGGACGAACTATTACTCAAAGATGGCAATATTATAAAAAGGCCGCATCACGCCTATTCAGGATCTTTCCTGATAAGCAAGCGCGAATGATCAGTTAGATGAATTATTATTGTATAAAATATAATTTAAATCTGTGATGCGAATTATCTCTCTATACTTAGATGATCTTTGGGTGGAAAAAAAACGTTGGTTGCTGATTCGAAATATGATCACTCAAGTTTTATGATTAATGTTAACTTACTAGTCGACTTTTCTAGTCATAGTGTTGGATGTATTTTTTCCCATGTTTAAAAGTAAGTTTTTTCTTTATAAAGAGCTTTGGTTCATTTTATTAAGTAATGAATTGGAAATATATTTAATTAATGGTAATTTGAATAAATGGTCTCTAAAGAATTTGTTTTTATCATCAGTATTCCAACAGTAAACATTTATTAATTCTTTAAGTATTCAGTTATATAATAGGTGGTCCTTTTCATACATAAAAAATTTACAATATGCAAATTAATAGGAAGTATTGGTATTGGTAATAGCATCAATGAGAGTATTTGGTAATGGCCACAATTGCGTTCTCGGCACACAACTCACATAGTCATCCCACACCACATAAGTAAACACAGCACTTTTTGAAGTTTTTTTCATAAATACAATATTGTAAGTGGTGTTTTACCAGAATTGAAAATTCATTATAGAATTCTAAGCATACCTATGAATCCGTATCCTTTTTTTTAAACATTTATAATTCTGGAATTCCCCTTAAGAGTTTGCGAGATTCAATACTCCTTAAAAGGACAGTACGAAATATTGTAGGTACTACTATTTTATCAAGTTGACCTCGGAATATATATATATACTATATATATATATATTTATAAGTTATATAATATATATATATATATATTATAATAATATATATACTATAATAATTATATTATACTATATATATATATATAATATATATAATAATATATCCCTAAAATTGACATAAATATTAGGACTTACTATGGCACACACATGAGTTCTCCCCCAAATTGACCAATCCTCATCCAATCCCAACAGAACTAAACCTCCTCGACCCTTTTTCCTCACAACTTCAGTGATAGGAAACACATCTTACCACCACTTATAACACTCTCGAACAAATATATCTCATATTCCCCCCGCACTATAGATATATACCTGCACTGTAAAAATCTAACTAAAAAAATTACAAATCACAAAATACACCGGCCCTTTAGAATTATTATCTTGGATCGCATAAAACTCACCGATCCAATCATTTACATGACGGAGACTTACATCCTCCTATCGCCACCCTGGAGATGTGGGGACTCAATTTTACCAGAAAACTCAAAATCCAACCCACCCATGTCCAAATATTCTCCAACCCCTTCCCGACAACAGACTAAAATCCCCACCACTAAATTTTAATGACATCTACAACACATTATTCCCTCCCCCCCAATAGGTCATGCCTACCCTATCCATACACATCTACACTAACACGTACTACAAAACGCACCAATACAAATTTCTAAACTCCCCCCTCCCCAAAAATTTCCGCCAATAGAAGAACACTTGTTCCAGTTAAAGAGGCAATTGAACCTCGCCAGAGCAGATCAGGTCACATTTCCTCACCCAAAGCTCTTACAATATAAAATATAGATACAAACTAGACCAAATGTTACTCCCCACTGCACAGATGTCACATTTCCCGGAACATTGAGCACCCTTCTGGGTGCTCCGCTCTCGCGCCCTCCGAGCCGACTTCTCGACCTGTGGAGCCGCCCAAGAGCGGTGGCCGCTTCCTGGAAGGCCAGTGTGGCCCTCCCAACACCTTCAAGTGTGGGACCAGGAAGCAGAAGTAAGTTAAGTCATATTATATATATATATATACCCTAGTATAATATATTATTATATATATTATATATATATATTATATATGGTCTGAGATGGTGTGGAGTATGGAAATTTACACGCTACGCGCGCGCACCGCGGGTCGCGAGGAATCGCTGTATAGGTTTATATATTTATTGGAGGAGGGGCAGAAGGTTCCAAGATTGGAGATGGTTGTTTGGTTTCCCTGTATAAGGGGAAGGGGGTAGGATGGAGTGTGGGAATATTGAGGTATTTGTCTTTTGAGTGTAGAAGGGAAAGGAAAGTATATGGGAGAATACTAATTGAGGGGTGAGAGATTTGCATGAGACGAGAATGGGGAAGAACAAGGAGGATTTAGGGTGGGAAGGGGTGTGTGGATCAAGTATTTCCCAATGAAGATGCTTGTGGAGAAAGGTATAGAAAGGAAAGGGAAAAGTATGGGTGTTTTTTTAGATCTGGAGAAAGCATAAGATAGAGTGGAGCGAAGAGGGGTGAATTATGGAGAGTGCTGGAGGAATATGGGGTAGGGGGTAAATTAGGTAAAGTTATTAGGGCCTTTTATAGGAATAGCAGAATGCGTGTGCGAGAGTATTAGGAGGGGAGAGTGAGAAGTTTGGGGTAATAGAGGGGTGAGACAGGGATGTGTAATCGTCACCCACACCGTGGCTTTATACAAAATTTATTTATGGAGAGTGTTTGCAGAGGGATGATGAGGGAGGGGAGAGGGGTGGAATTGATGAATAGGGGTGATAGATGGGAAGTGAAC
Source organism: Trachelipus rathkii (assembly GCA_015478945.1). Lineage (NCBI taxonomy): Eukaryota > Metazoa > Arthropoda > Malacostraca > Isopoda > Trachelipodidae > Trachelipus > Trachelipus rathkii. Next base: position 17,924 of record JABUQX010020798.1, read on the forward strand.
ATAATACTATTTGCGGATGATACTGCCTTAGTGGCGAAGAATTCAGAAGGGCTGTAGTATTTGGTGAAGGAGTTTGAGAGAGTGTGTGGACAAAAGGGTCTTAAATAAATCCAGGTAAGAGTAAAGTGTTAGTGTTTGAGGAGGAGGAAACAGATGAGGGGATGGGGTTAGAGATTAGAGTAGAAGGTGTAGTATTAGAAGAAGTAAAGGTTTTCAGATATTTAGGGATGGATTTGGGTAAGGAAGGAGGGATGAGGGAAGAGAAGATCACAGAGTGCGAGAAGGAATGAGAGCGCATTGAGTGGTTGAGAAATTATCGGATAGGGGGGGAATTTTCAATAAACTTAAGATAAGTCTGTTCGAGAAAAATCTTTGTGTTCCCAGCGGTACTCTCTATGGTGTGAAACATGGGGTTGACATGCTAGGTCCCAAGAAGAAAAGTTGGAAGTGTTTTAGATGAAAGGGTTGAGCAGCGGTATGTGAGGGTTAGTAAAAGAGCAGAGATTGGAATAGGGTGTAAAGAAGAGAGATGTTGATTGGAAATGGTTTTGGTGAGAAGAGCAGAGAAGGGAATGTTAAAATGGTTTGGACATCTGGAGAGATGGACGGAACAGAGGACCGCTCGGTATAGGAGAAGTTTGGAGGCGGAGGTGGATATAGCCGACATCGAGAGGAGAGGGGGAGACCAAGAAGAGGGTGGATGGATGAATAAGGAAATTGCTGGAAGAGAGAGGGATGAGGGTTGGAGGAAGGTAGGTGTTGGCGAGAGATAGAATGAAATGGAGGAGGTGGGTGGGGGGACAGATGAAGGCAACAACAATAACTGCACTTAGGGAAGTCTGCACGTCAACAACTACCCCGCTTAAGGGCGGGAATAAGTGTTTGTAAAATTAATAATCATAAATATAATATATTATACGTGGCGGCTCGTCTTTTGGGCTTTGGCTGCAGCCCCTCCAAATTAAAAATTCCAGGCATAGGATGTTGATAGAAATAGGAAATTTTTGTCAAAGTAAAGTGGATCTGAGTTTGTTTTTTAACAATAGTACATAAAAAATTAGTAATCAATTAGAAAATAAAAAGCGAATCCTTTTTCAACTGAAATTGTGCGTATCGAAAAATATTCATAATTCTTTATATATTCAATATAAATAAAATTTGGGGCTCTGCTTTGCGGCCCTAAAAATAAGCCAATTTTTCATAATCTTCTTAAAAAAAGACAATATACGCAACATACGAAAATAACAAAGAATTCCAAATTCCTATAGTACTTTTTATAATGTTGCATTTGGCCTTTACTTTATTTCATGGCAACTTGGAGTTTTTCTCATATAAATTAACGTTCAAAATTTTTAGGATTGCTAGATTGTCATCGGACATGTCCTTCTTTTTACTTGTATTAGAAGTCAAAGACAAAAAAGTCCACGTTTATTTCCATTTTACGGGGGAGAGGTTGTGTTTATTTTTTTTGATGGCAAGAAATAACATCACGTCGACCAATATATGCAAATACTTACCCGTGTGATATCTTATAATATATATATATATTATATATATTATATATATATATAATATATATATATATTATATTATCTATATATATATATATATTTATATATATATATATATAATAGTTATATTATATTATAGAGGAAGAAGAGAGAAAGAGAGGAGAGAGAAGAGAGAGAGACGAGAAAAGAGAGAGGAGGACAAGAGAGAGAGAGAGAGACCAAATTCCTCGTAAGCGGCAATGACGTTTTCGTATTTGTTTCTTCTAAATTTGACACTACTAAAACCATCCATTTCATTTTTAGGCCTTTTGCTTTAACCGATGTGTTCGAATGCATGCATCGTATTAAAAAAAAAAAATAGTCTATAAATTTATGACAACATACACTCAAATAAAAATTGGTAATAGTCCGTTTTAGGGTAATCTTATCAGATATTGATATTTTTAGAAAAGTATTGAATTTTATAATTTCCATACTAAGAGAGTTAGACAAGTCTCTTTTAATTGCGCAGACATGTGTTTCGAATGCATGCATCGTATTAATAAAAAAGTTGTTAATTTATGCATCACACTTTACACATAATATCTAAAAGTCCGAAGAGCTAATACTTATTTTTAAAATAAGAATCATCGCAGAATAAATAAGTACGCTTGTATATATATATATATATATTATATATATATATACTATATATTATATATATTATATATATTTATATATATATATATATATATATATTATATATATATATATATATACTTGCAGCCCCTCCATGCCAAGTTTACACGCGCCGCCACTGTATATATATATATTATATATATATATATATTATCTATTATATATATATATGATATATATAATATATTATATATATCACAATATATTATATAATTATATATATATATATTATTTATATATATTCTCCATATATTTGATAAATATACAAAATGGTAAACGTATGTCGGTATATATATAATTATTATATTATATATATATATAGTATAATTATAAATTATATATATATATATCTATTATAAATATAAAATAACACTATACCTCACTATATATATATATATATATATATATATATAATATATACGGTATATAGGTTGCAACAAATCCAGCTTACTTGAAGTGCAACTGTGGACTTGCCCTTGTTGCCTCCCCAGCTCCCATGCCTGAGGAGTGTAGTGCAGCAGCATTGCAAGGCAGCTGTAATTTGGTTTTTAAACATTTGGTGAGGTAACCAAGGACTGGGAAACACCATATTGTTATGCTTACATTTATAAGAAGGTCAGTAAGGTAGATTTGGGAAATTATGCCAAGTTAGCCTTAACATCTCTGGTTTGTACACAACAGCACTATTCTCGCCCCGCACACGCTTTTTATGAAGGTTATATAGATAAATTTAAGCATATTGGTATGACTCCCGCATTGTTTTAAAGGGTAGTCATGGTCAGACAAACCTTTAGAATTTATTGAAAACATTACTGAATGCATTGACCACGGAGATTCATTGATAGCTATTATTTAGTTCCCCTTTCAGCAAACGCCTTTTGATAAGGTTCCCCCATAAGGCGATGCAAAAGATTAATACATGTGGCTTTAGGTGGAGTGGCTGCATGGTTGGATTAAAGGTGGTTATGGAACTGAAGACATTGTGTATTCTATTAAGTCAATTCCTGTCATATGGAATACGGTGAAGAAAGCGGTGTCCACAGGGTTCAATGCTGGGCACTATTGTTTCTCATATAATATATATGATTTTAGACAGGGAACCTTAAACTGAAGTTCTCTCACACCGTTTGTAGATACCACAGTGGCTATTTCAGTAAGGATAAGTGTAGTGTATAGAATTCAAAAGATGATTCTTGATAACTTCTTTGGTGGGCAGCAAGTGGCTAAATGAAATTTTAATAGTAAAAGGTGTAGATCCCCCCCTTCACATAAGTTACTGCAAATAAACAGATTTACTCTGATATGCAGTAAGAATTGGCTTGAAAGTCTGTCCCAAACAAATTTAGGAGTGGAATTATAAGCTTCACGCTCACGCACGCACTCTTCACCATACATCACATAACACACCTCTGTGTTAAAAGCAGTAATCTGAAAGTAGAAATTAAGTGTTTGGCACACCTCACACGCCCCCGCACCATCCAAAAGCTAATCGATGCTTGGAATAACTCATCAACACACCAATGTTGTTTACAGCGCAAGGAAATTATAATAAGTTTGTTAACTCGCCTCTCTCCCCTGACTCACGACCACCTATTACCTGAAAATTATGCACAGCTTTACGCGATCCCCCACTCTATTTCTTAAGAAAAGACATACAGTAAATATATGTTGAGAGAGTGCAACAATAGGCACACGGATGATTTCTGGGTTGAAGGTAAGTAGCTAGTGGGAGAGGCGAAGGAGTGGAATGTTCCTCATCTCGACTCCAGACAACCTCTCACTGTATTGCTTAGACCTTAAGGGACAATGATACGTCTACAAAATATTTAATCTATCTGATAATACTGAGACCAATAAATTCTTTTACGTAGATAACCAGATGAGAGACAAGGGGTAAATATGAAAATAAGAAGGAAGTATTATCTTCATGTAAGAACATTATTCCTAATAGTGTCACCCTCGCCCCAATTTTTGGAATAGTTTGCCAGCAGGAGGTGGTTGAGCATGTTCACTTGCAACATTTTTGAATGAACTGGATATAGGTATATGGGTGTGTTTGGGAATCAATAGTAATTTTGACTACGCTAAATTGGCTTGTTTTTAGTTAGATATTAAGGTAAAACTATTTTTTATTTTTGTATGGAATATAGTCATGTTTAGGGTACATCCTACTCAGATTATTAGGCTCACGACTCTCTCTCCTCTCTCTCCTGCTTCGTAAGTTATCTGGGGATATGTGTTACCATATATATATATCATATATATATATATTATATATTATACACCTATATATACTATATCTATATATATATATTAATATATATACTATTATATATTTATTTACTATTATAACACTCAAAACTATATAAAAAATATCCCCACACATCA
>JABUQX010020798.1:27500-35000 GCA_015478945.1 Trachelipus rathkii
AAGAATTTATTAAATAAAGTAAATTTACTTCATATGATTGGCTAATAACAAATGGCAATATAGACATGCTTGGCTAATATATTTTGTTAGCTGCCTCTTTTTTTAGCATCAATTTTTTTTAAATAAATTCATTAAATTTTTAAATTAATTTAGTTTATTATACTTAGAAGCTTCATTAAACTTTAAAATAACTATTATTATTATATGTTTTAAATGAAAAAAAATACAAAATTTTTGTTAAAAATATTAAATCGAAAAAAAAATTAAATTATTTTGCTCGAACTTTTGCTTGCAAATGTACGACATTTGAAATATCTTAAGTTGCATTACATATTATTTTACATAATACAATTTCTGTAGAAAATCCATGTATAAAATGAATTATAAGCACAAAACATAAAAATGAAAAAAGAATTATGAAACGAGTATAAAATAGGCAATTTGGACGAAAAAAAATACAAACAAAAAAGAGAGAAAAGGAGGAGCGTGGAAAAGGGTGGTTTTATTTTAAGTTTTTATTTATTTTTAAAAGTATATTCTACGCCTCGGCAAGTGCTATTCTAATTTACTCAAATAACGGTAAACATTAGGTGGTAACAAGGTGACGTTCGAAAATATAACGTTGGTCATTGGAACGAAAAAAGTAGTACTCATCACATAAAACGTACGGCATGTCAATCAAATGCCACGTTAGCGTGTGATGTGACGAGTTCGTCGACGAACATTAACTGTAACGCTGTGATCGCATTATCTGCAAACCAATCCTTGCTATATTGGGTATATAATATATATATAATATATACATAAAAAATATATTATATACCCATTATATATATATCTATATTTAGAATTTATATTAATTCTTAAAATATAAAAAAAAAATTTATATCTATATATATTATATATATATATATATTATATATAATATATATATATATATATATATATATACATATAATATATATATAAATTTATACTGAGAATTTTCTCAATATATTTCTATAAATAAATACTTTTAATTTTAGGATAATAATCTCTTTACGAAAAAATAAAAGAAAAAAAAAAAAAAAAAAAAAAAAAAAAAAAAAAAAAAAAAAAAAAAAAAAAAGATAAAAAAAAGAAATATCAAAGTAAAAAGATTTAAAAATAAAATAATAAAAATAAAATTTTCATTTATAAAAGCAAATTTCGTACCCGGTAATTGCGTCTTCCTTTTTAGTTAATAACGTTTGCTTGAATTACAGTCTCAATTTTATTTTAAAGTTACTCATTTTAATAATATTTATTTCTTTATCACTTATTTTATATTTTCTAATTTTTTTTCGTTTTAATTTTTTTTTTTTTTTTTTTTTTTTTTTTTTTTTTTTTTTTTTTTTTTTTTTTTTTTTTTTTTTTTTTTTTTTTTTTTTTTTTTTTTTTTTTTTTTTTTTAATTTTTTTTTTTTTAGAATTTTAGAATTTTTATTTTTCATTTTTCATAATTTCAGAAAATTAAGCTAAATATAATAAGTCTTTTCGATTTGCTTGGTGAAGGTCCAGCCTTCGATCTTTTAAATAGGGCAATGCCCATTAGGGAATAGGGAGGCTTTTCAAAAAGAAAGAAAAAATACAGTACAAGATATTGCAAAGGCTTAGGGTTCGTTTTCTCATCCGGATTCTAGGTAGCAACTACCTGGATAAATTCTTCTCCTTAAATAATGTTTTGCTCGGGAGTTGTGAACTTTTTTATTTAAAAATAAAACCACAAATGTTAATATTCATTTAAATATAAAAGAATAATCATTACTTAGGGTCAAAATTCATAACAAGCTCGAGCCGGAGCCGGGTCAGTGGAATCTCAAGGTTTTGTATGGAGGCAGAACAAGAAAAAAGATATTTTGGGTGGAGTTGTAGTCGAAGTAAAATTTTTTTTGAGTGGAGGTGAAACTTTTTTTTTTACACTAAAATTAAAGGGTATGGAGACAAGACCGGAGCCCGAGCCGAAGCTGGATAACCTTAAAATAATGTAGCTAGATTTACTGGCTCCACATTTCCGGAGCCTTAACTTTAATTATTACATGTTTAATTTCATTTCGTTACTTGTTTTCTCATTACCATACATGTTACTACCAATAACAGAAACTTGTGGAACTTAAATAGTTCATTATTATTATTATAATTATAGCTTAATTAATAATTTATTAGAGATTAATTCAGTTGGGAGAGTAACTGAAGCTCCTTTGTATTATTACTCTGTACACTTGAACGGAAAGAAGCAGCAATCTGGATTTCGTCTTTCAAATGACAAATCCAATTGACGTTAACATTTGCTCGACGTGCCGCAAAGTCATTTGATAACTCTCTCTCTCTCTCTCTCTCTCTCTCTCTCTCTCTCTCTCTCTCTCTCTCTCTTTCTTTCTTTCTTTCTTTCTTTCTTTCTTTCTTTCTTTCTTTCTTTCTTTCTTTCTTTCTTTCTTTCTTTCTTTCTCTTTCTCTTTCTCTTTACACTTACTGACTCGCTGTTACTTCATCCTTCTTCTCTCCATCATTCTCAAATACCTATTTCTTTTTTGCACTATCAAACCCACATACACATTCACTATCACCTCTCCATTATTGCCAATGTTATGCAGAATTTTGTCGAAGTGGCTCTCCACAACTCTTCTGCGCATCCATTTCATCTATAAGTTACGAAAGCACATCCTATTCATGTATTTCTAATGGCAGATTCCTTTGCTCTCATTTCCCTTCTTTTCGCTATGTCTCCTCCTTTTTATGAGTTTCCTAATTCCCTTGTGAGTTCCCATTCATCCTTTTTCCTAACTGTTCATTTATCTTATTTTTCCACCTACATATTGCATCCTTGTATCTCTCTTCTTCTCTTTTTTCTCTATCTTCATCCTTCTCAATCATTTTCTTCTCTTCTCTGCGCGATATTCAATCATCAAGTACATATCTCAATCCATGCCTACTTGTTTTCGTACTCTCTCATTATACTCATCTTTTAACACCGAGGGCTATATTGACTGTTCTTATCAAGAGTGTATTAAATCTCACCAACCACACATTTGCTCACGTTACTGCTTAGATTATCTTTGTGAGGATTATTCTTAGATTTTTGCCATTCACCAAAGATTTTTTTAATTAAAAAGTGGTTACTATTTTTTTTCCTTTCTGTAATTCATTGCAGTACAAATATACTTTACCCTAATTGGTATTTCTTCCTTTCTTTCGGAATTCATAATATTTTTGTGACATTTACATATTTGATAAAAAATTAAATTTTCGATACAAAATAAAGAAATAGATTAAACACTCTCTCATTATCATTGTATATAACCTATCACTATATAGATACGATGCCAAAGAACATTTTTTCTTGTGTAAAAAACTGATGATTATAAGTGGACTGATACACAGAAGGTAGATTTTAGAGTCTCATAAATATTAAATAGAGTAGTGTAAAAATATATAACCAAGATCCAAGCTTGATATATATATATTATATCAAGAGCTACTTATTTAATAACTATTATACTTAATACAATAATAATAATAATAATAATATAATAATAATAATAATAATATAATAATAATAATAATAATATAATAATAATAAATAATAATAATAAAAATAATAATAATAATAATAATAATAATAATAATAATAATAATAATAATAATAAAAGTGGATTTGAAAGACTTAAAATAATTTATTCCACCGTTGCTACGATTAAACCTCTCACGACTTATAGAGGTCTTACCACTTCATTCTTTCCACTTTTTTCACTCCCATCCAAGCTTTCAACGCTTTAGCTACTCTAAGCTAAATCGTAACTCTATAAACTACAAGCCATATATCAAGATGTATATACGATAATTTCCAAAGTATCAATGTCGCATGTCCCCTCTGTACGAGCGTAATGTCTTCACCTACACATTAAAGACTCCGGGTCGAAACGTCTATACTGTTCTACCATATATACTAGAGACGAATAAACGCTACTTATTAATCATACTGGTATCTGAGTGATACTATTCTCTACGTCTTAAAATAGAAAGAATATACTTTGAAGATATTCAAATCCTTGATTATAGGTAAAGTTTTACTTTTTCGGCAGCACTGATTATTTTCAAACGCTCTCGAGATTTTTCCGTATATTGTTTTGATGGAAGGATATACTGGTTCTACAGAAATTCAACATCGTAAAATATCGATTATCTTCTCACAAAAAATTCATTTCATATCGTGATCACCAATACGGGAATTCGTACTATAATTTTGTAATCTACCCGACTAACATCAGTACTAAAAAATATTTAACTCAGTAATACCCAACCATTATTACTAGAGATGCAACTACTACAAAAATCTAATTTATTAAATCGAGCCCTAAACTGACAATCAATACTAGATAGCTCCCTAATTACTCAACATCTAAAAACATCATCTAATTAACTATGACCCAGATAAAGTCGCACTCACTTCACTATCCTCAACATTACCCCCTCAGATGGACGCTATGTTTACAACCACACATACCTTGGCCTTTTCAAACTTAAATTTAGCCCATTACAATTTGGTAACTCGCACAAAACAAAATCCATCACAAACAAAATCATCTTCACCGTTCCTTCATCTTTGTTTTCAGTCACAGCAAAAGCAAAGCAAATTTACCTTTTCTTAAATACATTCTCAATCACCTATATCTCTTCTTATATCTCTCAGAATAACTTACATTCTATCTGATATACCATTCATACCCAATAGTAAAAAAGAGGTATATTTCATTATATCAGGTGCTGAATCCTCACCGATACAAATGATAGAAGGTACCTAGGCTATAACTATATCACTAAGTAAAGAATACAGCTATTACAAGGATCGGTTATCTAAATGGAACACTAGGAGGCAAAGAACTTAAATACAATAAACCTCGAGAGTTAGAATACCATTAGCGAGCCCTAACCTTTATTGATTCACTGGTGCCTAAACCTTTTCTCACTACTCATATACCAACAAGCAGTAACCGTAAGCCTATGACAATTCTTTCCTCCCCAACACATAGGAATTATATAAGGCATAGTCTGTAAGCCGTACGTGTGATCTCGAACTGGATCGCCGGAATAACTTGATGATCACCTAAGAAACGCTCTCTTATACAAAGAGAAATAAGATGACTATTACAGCAATCTCTAATGCCTAACATGATACCTGTTATCTAGAAGAAACTTACCTAAGTAACCTACCTTAGAGGTAGCACACACGGTATCAAGAGTAGAGGCCATTTAGGAAGGTGCTCTTAATTGATCCTCCAGCTTCGCGTGTACGAGCGCAGTGCCGCAACTTCTCTCTCTCTCGGTAAAACTCTTACCCTCAATGCTTTACTGATCCACTGTTGCCGTAAAACTAGCCCTATAACCTTCTACTGACTATTGCGGCAATTCATCATCAGTATAACATTCTCGCTAATACTTCTTCTTCCAGCCAAATATCTTTATCTTACTTCGACTATCTTTCTCTTATAACACCCATCTATCTCCTCTATAATATAACACACATCTTTACCTATCTTGTCACATATATATTAATAGTTCATAAATTAGTTGAGTGAAATGTAGCATAACTTACCTAATCTGAGTAATTTGGTCCATTATATCATATATATATATAACTCACTGACATTATTCAGAATTATTAATACACTCTATGAACCACACTAAGTACACGTCCTGGCGGACTATATAATAACTTCCCTAATCGAGAATATCTGAGTGAGAGTGTAACATAAGTTTTGTGATAATATTAATCTATATCATGAAATTAATATTGTATAATTCACCAAAATAATCGATTTATTTTTTATACATTATTCAACATTATTGTTTATTCCGTAATAATAATATAATAAAGGCCGCGCCCGTGACTTGTCTTTCACGAGGTAAGAGAGACTAGGCTCTAGAGGTGTGGAATAAATTAAACCACTCTATTATACCATAATCATTACCCAATAGTCTATTTATAGATAAACCATCAAAGTACTAACCTCATATATATATTTACTACGCCTTCCCCTAAAACAAACATACTAAAAAATATCAAGGATCTAATATCACTTACGATCAATACACATATACTTTATTATTTACCTCACCACATCACCATAATATATACTCAATCCTCAACCCAATCAAGAAATATAAACTCACTCACCTTCCGAAACTTCTCTTACCAACACAACTTTACAGTCAGACAGAAACACACCCTATTACACCTATAACAACTACAAACAACTTTCACATACAGTAACTAATATAAATTATATGCTTCCCCCGACATAGTTATACCTAGCTAACTATCCACAATCCAAACATAAATATAATTGCAAGTATATTACACAAAACTACTTTAAGCCCTAATAAATAATCTAACATGGATATGTACGATAACAACCACTCACAATATCACAGCTATTATAATTCATAATGAACGAGACACACATCCTAATATAATATAATACTATATACACTCCCATTCCACCTTAACCGTAATACACGTACTTAGTTTGATCACATGGTAAGGGATAATAACACATATTTTTTTAATAGAAAAATAACTCAATCCATAACCCATCCATATATATAGCAACCATAAATATTCTCACCAACCCCAACTCACCTATCACCTCACGACACAAGAACTATATATTAATATATTCTAATCAGAATCTATACTAACAATCAATTCATCCCTCACTTACTACCAATATGTTCTATGAGTCTCATCTTCACATCCATTATATAAACCCATATTAACTAACACATATATATATAGTAATATCATATAATATATATATATTTCAACATAATAAAATCGCCCCAAATAACAATTACTAAACACCCCATCCCAATTAATCTATCTCACCCTAGACCATTCCTACTTCAATTTCCAATATATATATCTACTCGTCACCGGATGACAAATCAGGTACCACTCACTCACTATAAATATTATATATATATATAATCATATATACAATAATCATTATTGCAAATATTAAATTTCACGATTCAAAACTAGATCACTACCGTTTATATATAATATATATATCCTCACCTAATATTGCACTTAGTAATGTACGTATATCCCGGACACATAATAAAGCACTTTCCTTACTCGTAGTAAGATGCCCGACCTCGACGCTTCCTCCGTAATCATAAACTACTTTAGCTTAGTAATTATATATTCACTTGTAACCTGTGGAATCCATATATAATGAGTGACCTTTAATAAATATAAGCTGAGTGGTCACTAGGCTTTAACTCTGAGTAAGTATCAGTGTAGGCCTACCTCTATAATTAAGTGAGTGGGTCACAAGGGGCAGAATGTATGTAATGTTAATTAATTATTATTATATATATATATATATTAATATATATATATATATATATATATAATAATATATATTATATATAATATATATATATATTATAATATATATATATTAATAATATATATATT
>JABUQX010020798.1:45000-47500 GCA_015478945.1 Trachelipus rathkii
TGCTCGATCGTTTCAGCTTCTATTAAGCATCTTCGACAGAGTATGGAAAGATCGTCTTGCGGTCGAAACCTATGCTTGTGTTCCTACAGTTTAAAGTGTGTATGAATGTGTTTTGAGAGAAATGTGTTATTTGGGGTTGGGAGGATGGCTCTGAAGAGTCCGCCGTAATAGAGAGCATCTAAAGAGGGAGAGGATCTTAAAAGATGTATAGTGTGAGTGTGATATTGTAGGTAGTTATATCATGGGTGGTAGAGTCAAGAGTCTTGGCGTGGAATTCTGTTCCAATCATATCAAGATGATCCTGAATGGGAACAATTTTTATCAATTTTATCCATTTTTCATTTGATTGTTAGTCACATAAATAGTATTGAATGGGATGTGTTGTTTACCATGCGTTGGTTAGTTGCAATTTTGGTAAGAGAGAGAGAGAGAGAGAGAGAGAGAGAGAGAGAGAGAGAGAGAGAGAGAGAGAGAGAGAGAGCAATGTAATCTGGATTTATCATCATAAATAAATAAATAACAAAGCTTTTATGATAAAAGCATCCTTTTCTCGCAGAACTACTTATTTTTTTAACAATAAATCATTAAAAATTAGCTTCTTCCTATTCCAAAAGCACAATTTTTTCGCTTTATATATGAAATTTATTTAAAGCATTAAAATTCTTTAAAAATATTTTACTTAAAAATTTCAAATTTAATTAAAAAAAATAAAACACTTTTCGTATGTTAAATCAACCCTCAAAACGAAGCTCTGGGGCTATATTAGCTTCTTTGCATCCCCGTATGTGACTTCACTGAGTGTGTGAAATTTTTTTTACCTATGCACGTTGATGGAAATGGAAGGAAATTAATAAATCAAGCAAATATATGCTTTTAATAATTAAATGCTATAATCTTAAAAATATTTGGAATAAATATTGAAATTTATTTAATGTTTCTATGAATCAAAAATAAATAAGTGAACAATAGTTTAAAAAAAAACTAGCAATACCTGGAAACTTTCTTGTGAGCGGTGCCAATTTTTGAAATTTAAGAGCTACACGCTATTATTATTATTATTATTATTATTATTATTATTATTATTATTATTATTATTATTATTATTATTATTATTATTATTATTATTATTATTATTATTATTATTATTATTATTATTATTATTATTGTTATTGCTATTATTATTATTATTATTATTATTATTATTATTATTATTATTATTATTATTATTATTATTATTATTATTATTATTATTATTATTATTATTATTATTATTATTATTATTATTATTATTATAATTATTATTATTATTATAATTATTATTATTATTATTATTATTATTATTATTATTATTATTATTATTATTATTATTATTATTATTATTATTATTAACTTAATTACATTAATATTAATATTATTATTATTATTATTATTATTATTATTATTATTATTATTATTATTATATATATATATATATATATATATATATATATATATATATATATATATATATATATATATATATATATATATATATATATATATATATTAAAAATTTGTATCATAATGTCTACAAGAACATCAAAAGTCTTATTCTGCCATTCATGCCAGAAGTATCGATATTCTATTGAAAATATATTTTATATTTGTAAAGTGATTTATATTTTATACTGAAAATGAATATAAATTGCTAAAGTGAAGGCAAATGCAACTGTGTAATTGAAAACATTTTAAAAACAAAATTTCAATGTTTTATCTTTAAGGCAAAAAAAAAGGAAAGATTTTAAAATGTAGTAGCCCTATTCCAAATCTTGGCATAACTTCGCATGCAAAATCATTCTTTAAAAAATTCAATGTAAATAAGTACGAGAAATCACTTGGCTAACCGGATGTCTTCAAATGATGAAATTGTTTTGCTGACAGTATATACTATTTAATAATGAATTTGGAACGTGGAACTCAAACGGATTTAACTATTTGAATAATAACAAGTAATTGATTTATTTATTCAAGGAAATAGAATAATGAAATTAACATATAAATAACGTAAGTAACATATATATATATATATATATATTATTATTCATATATATAATATAAATATATTATTATATATATATATATATATATTATATATATATATATATTATTATTATATATATTATTATAAATATATATATATATATCTATCAATAAAAAAGTTAAATATAAAAATATAACTATATATATATATATATATATATATATATATATATATATATATATATATATATATATATATATATATATCTATATATAAATATATATATATATATATTACATATTATATATATATAAACATACATATATATATATATATATTACATATATATATATATATATATATTATATTAGTTATATATATATATATATATATATATATATAATATATATATATATATATTCAACTTCAGAGTAAGGAATCAAACTTCCTGATACCTCTTAATTTCCTCCGTTATTTGTA
>JABUQX010020799.1:0-35000 GCA_015478945.1 Trachelipus rathkii
AATCAATACACACGAAATTTGCATAAAGTTTCTAATGTTGTTCCTCCGAATAATGATTCAAATTATTCAAATTCGTCGTTTAGAGATCCTATAAAAAGGAATTCCAGTCCAAATATTTCTAATCCTTTATTACAAAGTAGTACTTTCAGAATTAAAACTACGAATTCTCCGTTTTCAGGTTTTCGTGATTCAAATGAAAGTTCAAATAATATAAGTTCGAATAGGTCAAGGTCAGAATCTGATCATTTCGATAGTTCCGATCATTCCGATGAAAGTTATCATCCACATCAGCATTACCGAGGTCCTAGGGTACAATCTCCTAAAATTCTTCGTTCAAGTAGAAAACTATTGCCAATGCATAGTACACCTCGTAATGATGATTCGCTCAATCTTCCTTCTTGTTCTCATGACCGAAATAATATGTCTTTTTCAGAGTAATGTTTTCTTGTTCAAGGGTATTCTGTTCTTGTTCTTATATTCTGTTCTAACTTGGGTTATATATTTTAACGAATAATGGTTGAGAATAAATTGGAGAAATTGTATAATAGTAGTGAGTTTATATAGTTAATGATATATAATTATTATAATATATTTTTTTTTTATTAATCTATTTATTATCACTAGAACCCTTGACATTCCTGTACATAAATCCAAAATATGGAAAAAGATTTTCGGTGAGTCGGGAAGAGATTGGAAAAATATTTTTTTTTGATGGAATAATTATATATTATATATATTTATTTATAGTTCTATATTTATGTAAAATAAAATGAATTATAAATGATTAAATAGATTTCTTATTTTTATTCACTTTCTTGTTCTGTAGCTAAATTGTGTACAAACGAGTAGTAATTCTTATATACATTAAAAAAGTCTAATAGATACTGGGGTATGAGGGATGTTTTGAGAGGTGTGATGACTAACATTATAGTGTCACATATGTAGATTGTTCACCACTTTGTGTAATAATACGAGCGTTCAGTTTAGAAATCTCTTGAGAAACAATTCAAATTGTGGATACAGCTCATGTATAAATATGAACCTATTCCTTAAATCTATTTTTAGAAAAGGACAGCTGCTATATCGAGTTATATTCAGCGTCGATATTAGTAATTGTACAATTAAAGCGGATGTTATAAATAGTGAAGGAAAGTTAGTCTAGAGAGGAGAGCATTTAGTAGTATTTATAGTGATGACTCGACGATATTGGAGATTGACTTAGGGAGTGAGATGATTGTAAATCTCTGTGTGTCTCAGAGAGCGACGACTTGAAGGAGGTACATTAGAGCGTAGATTGAGAGTAGTAGGCTTACTTATTTACATATCTTAAATGTGAAGTGACTTATTTAGCTGGTTCTAACATTGTATGGCAATTATTATTAGTATATGCGTGAGCGAATTATTCTCTTTAAGAGCAGATTATTATCACACACGCAGAGATAAATGTCTTGGTGAGTATTATTATAGATAATGAATCATAATCTTTCGAATAAATATTTATCGGTGTCTCTGATGTAAATTGCTTCATTATTACTAACACGAATGTTTTACATCGTTTGTTGGTAAACTCAACAAACACGTCAAACGAGATATGATACGTCTTGTTATATTATGTTCGAATCTATATCAGAGAAAGATTCGGATCATATTCGCTATTCGAATTCTCTGGAAACGATATGAGCTCTGCTGTGAATGTAGGAGAATAAACGTTCACAGAATATATATATAATCTGTTGTATAGCAAATATGATGATCACATATTTATCTAAAGACTGATATACTAGTGAAGTAGTCGCAATTCCATGATAACTTCTCATCCGTCCAAGATGATACACACCTATTCTATTCCTGAGAATACGGATATTACTTTATCTCCGATACTTCAAGCTTTCATAATTAATGGCTGACGAGTAATACATGTATTATTATTTTCGCGATTGTTATAATGTATCCGCGATTCAATTGCGGTTTTTATTGTGACCCTATAATATCGATCTCATAGCACGTAAGAATCTTAGAAGTCTGTATAAAACTAGTGCGTTATTTCTATATACCTATACCTTAATAGACCTCAATTTTTATATTAAGAGATATTGACACTGGTTGTTAATGATACCACATTATTTACACAAGAAAGGAATATTGAAATGTTATCATTTATATTATGCATTGAACCATCTGCTTTTTATTATAATCAAAAATATGGTAATTATACATCTAATAATTTATATTCTGATGAATATTTATTAATGTAGATGAGTCTGAATGTAATGAGATAAAAAGAATCTTTTATTTGTCTGAGAATATAATATAATTAGAGGCTTAACCGAAGAGGTTTCCCCAATCTTCTTCTTTGCCAGAAGTTAAAGAAAAATAAATTATTTTTTTATTTTTGGTAATAGTGGCTCTACTCTCTGCTCAATCTCTCTCTCTGCTTATTATACCTATATGATTGTCTATGGTGTTGTCTTTAAGTTAACATGTATTCATTCGGAAGAGTTACACTAGCACTACTCATTCTCTCCGAAAACTATGTCTACTGTGCGTATGATGACTTATATATTGACCCTTGACAACTCTTTAGTGACTAGAGATTGCATAATATATGGTAGACTACCGCACATCGTGATAAGTATGACTTGACATAGACTAAGTATAGAATGATATACACTGAAGAGAATATATTTCATATAATTACTATTAAAGAAAAAAAACATTATCTTACTTCTTCTATACTATCTTCTATTACTTCATTTACTATATCTTCTTATACTTCTTACTTCATATCATTACTATATACTTCTATATATCTTCCTTTACACTATCTTTCTATCTTCTTCTTACTTATACACTTTCTTACTTCTTCTTTTATTTTTATTTTATATTTTTATATTATTATATTATTTATTATATAAATTATTTATATATATATTATATATTTATTTATATTATATATTTTATATTATATATATATATATTATTATTTATATATTATATACTATATTATTCTTTTCAGATAAATTTTTATATCACTATTTTCTTTCTTCTATATTTATTCTTTTATTTCTCTACTTATTATTCTTATTTTTCTTTAATTATTTAATTTTATCACTTTTTACTTTCCTCTATCTTTCGCTTAGTATTATTCGGTCTATACTCCTCTCACGTACCTAACACATCTGCTCTTTCTATTGGACAATCGAAATTTGCGCCATTCGCTCAAGAAGCATTCTCTTATGAATCTCTCTCCTTTTTAGTGTCCAAACCACTTATCTTATCAAGTTTATTCGCAAAAAAGACTTTTTACAAACTGTTTAACGAGCACCACTGATTTCTTTAAACGTGTTTTGTGCTCTTAGAATCCTCTGTGTAACCTTTGCCTCGAATGGTACAAGGTGAGTAATTTCGCCTTATTTTCTAAGGCCTAATTTTTGTGCCTTTTCGTAAAGTGAATAATTCTTTGTAGTGATATTAGTAAAAATCATTTAGCATAAATAACCTTTATTGTGTATTACATTTTATTTAGATTTTAAGCAACTTTTTAATTTTTATTCAATAATATAGCGAAGCTACGTTCAAAATTTTATATATTTTATGTAATAGTTTCCCTAAAAAAACATAAGAGAAAACGTATCATTTCATGCGTAACTTTAATATTTATTTTTCACATGTACTTATTTATATCATTTACTCTATTATTTATTATTATTATTTAATTATTATTATATTAATTATTATTATTATATTTTAATTATTATTATTATTGTCAATTTGTTTCTTAATATACTTTAATTACTCGTTACTATTTCAATTATTAAGCTATTTCGACTACATATGACCGATGTTGTATTATTGACCCAGCCTTTCTGATTTAAGCCTTCTTCATCTTTTATTACGCCCAACGTAATATTGGTGACCCTTCGTTGTGAGGCCCCTGGAATTTTGCCGTCGTCTATCCCGGCATCTCTACAACAAAGGACACACACGGATCCACATCTAGAAGCTTAATTCCATAATATTAAAAAAATTATTAATTTATTTTACTGAACAAATTTAAAAAAAATTTTTTTTTGAAATATTATCAGGCCCATTTCTGGCCCAAATTACCAATTTCAATTATTTATTTTTAAATCATTTCGGCCCATAAAAGCGGCCTAACATATATTTTTGTCATCCATTGTATACCTTTTTGTAGTATTTAGTCTATTATTTGGTCTCTGACCACATTTTATATCATATTTAGCGTGTGCAAATCGCATCTTAAGCATATTATTTTTTGTTTCGTAATATTTTTTTTCAAAATTTTTTTTTACAATCGCATTTAAGCTTATTATTTTTTTTTCGTAATAATGTCCCCTCCTGACGCTGCAAATACTGAAAATATCAATGTGATATCGCAACAGCCTGCTTCAGACAGGGAGACATCTAACGTTTACACTGGCAAGTTCGTCACCAATGATCTCGATTTGACCTTTACCTTACTCGAGCTCCAGCTGGAATCCACCAATGAGCTTGCACGATTCAGAGCTCTTTTAAATATCTTGCCTGTTCCTATTTTACAGCGCCTAAAGGATGTTTTACCCTCCTTACATTCCCACAACCAGCCCTACACCCAACTTAAAACCGAACTTTTAAACCGGCTGGGAGAAACCGACGCCGAAAAAGTAAAAAAACTTTTGACTGGTGGCTCTCTTGGAGATCGTTTGCCATCAGTTCTATTATCTGATATGTTAAATCTTCTCGACGGCCCTCCCGTAGGTAATTGTATACATATTGTACGCCATCTCTTCCTACAGAAACTTCCTGCAGAGATGCAATTGCGCTTAGCCACCGTCGATCCCAATTGTTTCACTACAAGAACTAGCTACTTTTGCTGACAGAATTTGCAAAGCGAAACCTCTTCCGACAGCAGACATACCTTCACAAGTTTCGCATATCACGGATCCCACCTGTAATAATAACTTACCACCAGCGTCACTATCGCATGTAAATGAGTCAGTCAACGCAATGCGCCAACCGCCGCCCACTGAAAATGCTTATATCATGTCCCAACTACAGGTGTTGCAGAACACCATCATGGATTTAACCACTAGATTACGAGCTTTAGAAACGCGTTACACTGCTCCTTCCTCCCCTCCTCCTTCCCCTCCTTATCCTCAACAACAATATCCTTATCCTCAACAACAATATCCTTATCCTCAACAACAGTATCCTCAGTCCTCTCCTCATCCTTATTCGCAACCCCCTTCATACCCTCAGCCTCCTCCCAATCCTTCATACCCCCAGCCCCCTCCCAATGCATCAAATACTTATTCTGCTTACAATTATGGTCATAATTCTCGCTCTCCAAATATGCAACGACGTTCGTACCGTCGCTCACCTACTCCTTCGCGTCAATTCGCCTCTTCTCCTGTTGATTCTCAGGCTTTGGTTCAATTTCCCTCACATAACCAGCAGGGTATTTGTAGAAATCATCAGCGTTTCGGAGACCAAACTCGGTCATGTCTTAAGCCTTGTACATTCGGGAATTTAAACTTAAACACCGCTCCGTAAATTCGCTTGGGGTGGTTTCTAATGCGTCCAACTTGCTTTGTGTTTACGATCCCTCCACCAAACTATCTTATCTCGTAGATTCCGGGAGCTCAATTTCAGCTGTACCACGTTCCATCCTCGGAAAAAAACAAGCTCCAGAACCATCAGGCTCTTTACGCGCCGCCAATGGCACAACCATTAACACTTATGGTACCAAACGACTCCATTTAACGCTCTCGTTCCGTCGCGACTTTGTATGGGACTTCACGATAGCCGACGTCACATTACCAATTTTAGGTGCCGATTTTCTCTCCCACTTCAACCTTCTTGTTGACATGAACCACAACCGCATCATTGATTTTGAGACACATTTCTCATCCGCTTGTATCCGTGCATCCGCATCCATCAGTGGCATACATCTTTCTCCATCTAATAATATTTTTGAATCCTTATTAATTACCGATTTTCCTGAACTTCTCTCTCCAGTCTCCAAGTTCCCTCCTGTGAAACATAATGTTGTTCATCACATTGAAACTTCCGGCAGACCTCCATTCTCTCATGCTAGACGTCTTGCACCAGATAAACTCAAAGCTGCGAAGCTAGAATTCGAATCTCTTTTAGAGAAGGGCATCATCCGACCTTCAAAGTCTGACTATGCCTCTCCCTTGCATATGGTACTCAAACCAAATGGAGATTACCGTCCGACCGGCGACTATCGCTGCTTAAATGCAATCACCCGCCCGGACCGCTATAATGTACCTCATCTACAGGATTTCACATCCCACCTCTCTGGTTGTACCTATCTTTCTCAACCAAAATTGATTTAAGTCAGCGCCTTTTTTTCAATCCGCGTCAAT
This sequence comes from Trachelipus rathkii, assembly GCA_015478945.1. Taxonomy (NCBI): domain Eukaryota; kingdom Metazoa; phylum Arthropoda; class Malacostraca; order Isopoda; family Trachelipodidae; genus Trachelipus; species Trachelipus rathkii. The sequence continues at coordinate 6,390 of JABUQX010020799.1, forward strand.
CCGGACGACATTCATAAGACTGCCATTATCACTCCTTTCGGCCTTTACACGAATTTCTTCGAGATACGCCATTCGGTTTACGAACGCTAGTCAAGTCTTTCCAACGAACGGTCTTTTTAGACTCTGTATTACGGCGGTTTACCTTTCGTTTCGCCCGCTCTACATGACGACTTATTGATGCCAGTGGCCTTTCTTCCGGAAGAACATACTTCACATCCTCAGGGCAAGTTTTTCGCAGGAGCTAAAGTGAATTTGTTTATTTTGTGTCAACTCTTCCATTGAATTCGGAGTTTCATCCTAACTTTTCTCGGAGCATCGATCTCTGCGAGGTATACGTCCCCCTTGAGGATGTGTGGCTAGCCATTCGTGTGATTTTTCCGAAGCCCTGTAAACAGCGTCAATTCGTTCGTTTCTCTTAGGGATGTGGAACTTCTAACCATCGTTTCATACGTCCGCTGCTAAATTCTCCTCCCGCTCTACGCACTCTTAAACACATCACGTAACAGGTTCTGCTGCTTCTTGTCAACTGTAAGATTGAACGACGAAGCAACAACTGCCTTCACGCCATCAAGGAAAGCCCTTGCCTCTCCGTGTTTACTTATATTTCCATCCGACACAGCCCCGACTAGAATCAACACCGACGCTTCAGACTTCGCAGCTGGAGCTGTGCTGCAACAATTTATTGATAACGAATGGCGTCCATTAGCTTTCTTTTCTAAAAAGTTCCAGCCGCCTGAAACAAGGTACAGCGCATTTGGAAGGGAACTTCTCGCAATTTATTTAGCTATTAAGCACTTCCGTTACTTCATAGAAGGTCGGGAATTCCATGTTGTAACTGATCATTTACCCATCACGCATGCCATTACAGCTTCCACAGTGAAACAGTCACCTCGTGAAGCCCGCCACCTTGAGTTCATTGCCCAATTCACAACTGATATCCGCCATATAAAAGGAAAAGACAACATTCCTGCCGATGCTCTCTCCGAATTAACGCTATCTCTCCTTTACCAGACATTGATTTCGTCGAAATGGCTCGCTTGCAGCAACTCGAAGAGATTGTTTTTCCTCCTGCTTCTTCCTACGACATTCAAACTGTAGAAATTTTTGGTTTTCCCCCTTTGTTATGCGACGTCTCTTCCGCACACCCTCGTCCAGTCGTACCTACCCCCATGCGTAGAAAGGTTTTTCACACTATTCACGATGTGTCGCACCCAGGGGTAAAAGGTAGTCAAGTCAAGATAGGTAAGCATTTCGTTTGGCCGTCCTTACTAAAGGATGTTAAACAGTGGACAACGCAGTGTCTCAACTGTCAAAAATCTAAAGTGCGCACAGGCACACTGTCGCACCTCTTCAGCAATTTCTTCCCCCTGGTGAACGCTTTGACCAGGTGCATATTGATATAGTCGGCCCATTACCACCTTCAAATGGTTTCACACACATTTTAACGTGCATAGACAGATACACTCGATGGGCAGAAGCCATTCCATTGCGAGATACTTCTAGCGAGACAATTGCTCAGGCATTTTTGTACAACTGGATAGCCAGGTTTGGCACTCCCTCGACCGTGTCCACAGACCAGGGTAGGCAGTTTGAGTCTCACCTCTGGAAGGACCTTATGACTCTAATCGGCTCTAAGCGTCTTCGCTCTTGCAGCTATCACCCGCAAGCTCAAGGTATGGTGGAACGTTATCACCGGCAGCTAAAAGCTTCTCTTATGGCCCATGGAACACCGGAAAATTGGTCCGAAACTCTTCCTCTTGTCCTACTCGGTATCAGAACTTCGTACAAAGAAGACCTCAAATGCTCAACTGCTGAGCTCGTCTATGGCTCCACCATCCGGATACCTGGTGAGTTTATCCTTCCTTCTCCAAACACTACGAACCAGCACACCTTCCTGGCTCGCCTTCGTCAATGTACTGAGGCGTGGAAGCCGTCTTTGCCACGCCACCCTCCCCGTCCAACCTACATGCCTGCGGATTTGGAGACTTGCTCTCATGTATTAATTCGGCATGATTCACACCGTAGCCCCTTGCAAGCCCGCTATGACGGACCTTTCCTCGTCTTAAAACGCTATAGGAAGTTCTTCACCTTACAGAAGGGGAGCAAAAGCGAAAACATATCAGTGGATAGGATCAAACCGGCTTATTTCGAACATGATCCCGCTTCTTCCACCACTCCTTCTCCACCTTCGGCACCCGCACCATCTACCTCTACTTCGCAAGATAATATCGACTTTATGCCCATTCTGCCTTTTACATCAACTTGTTCTCCAACCGAACCTGACCCTTTGCCAACTCCCTCAGGTATTGTCATACTCGCCAGCTACTTTAAAGCTCCCGCGCTACGGCATCTCCGCCTCCCTGTTTCGATGCAAGACACCTCTGTTCCTGTTCCAGACAACCGATTCCTCCTCACGAATCCGGAACCCATTTCCGACTGCACAAACCTTACGTCTTGTCCACTCGTCCCACATCGCGTTTTATGGACAGAACATTAGTCCAGTTGGTTCGCTTTTCAACCTTTAATCTCTACGTACGACCTCTGTTAAGGGACGCTATATTACTTCCTCTTTCTTTCTTCCTTTTCAGTATTAATCGTCCTTACTCTCACGTTGACCTAAAATCTTTGCTCCTTATTGGAAAACGAAAATCTCTATGATAAAAAAAAAAATATTTATCGTTATAATTTATAAATTAATCAACAAAATGAAAATAATTATTTGAATAACAAGAAAATATCTAGAGGAAGAGGAAGTTGAGTTTTACAACAAATAATATTATTATTATTATTATTATTATTATTATTATTATTATTATTATTATTATTATTATTATTATTATTATTATTATTATTATTTATTATTTTATTTAATTTTTATAAAAATAAAAAATATTTATATCTATATATAATTATCTATATATATAATTTATATAAATATATAATATATATTATATATATATATATATATATCAACAAAAATTTCAGAAATTTTAATATTTCATTGTAATTATTTTTTAAACAAAAAATAAAATACTTTTTTTTTTTATTTTTAGAATAATTTGGCTCTTAAATTTTTTTTTTTACTTAATTTTAAAATTATTTTTGAAAACAAAAATGAAATAATGGAAATGAGAATCTTATTTTTAGTTCCTGATTTTCTTATTAAAAAACAAAGAAAGAAGAAAAAAAATCGTATCAAGTTTAGCATTAGTGGTCAATTAATTATTATTCATTATTATTATTATTATTAAATTAAGATTATTAGTATAATCATTATTATAAAAAGTTGCTTTTTCATCAATCTCTCTTTTTTGGTATCTATGTCCTGTACGCATATTTGTTAATGGCGTAAAACCCATAGACCTTCTTTCTCCTAACTTTTTGCACTTCAACTGGAATTGTGTAAACTTTCCGACTGACGTCATAAAAGACATTTTATTATCCCATCTTGAGAGGGTAGATAATTTGATTCTATCACTTCAACCGTTTTATTAATATAATTTTGGTTTGTAGAACTTTCCTACCTATTGCTATAGGTAGATTTTTGTTATTCAAGTAATTTATTTTCACTTTAATTCATTAATTTATATAAATATAACGATTCAATATTTTTTTTTTATCAATAACGAATTCGTTGTCCAATAGGAAGGCAGATTTTAGGTCACGTGAGAGGTAGGACGATAATACTGAAAAGGAAAGAGAAGGTAATATAGCTCCCCTTCGAACAGAGGATCGTCGTGAGAGATTAAGGTGAAAAGCGAACCACTGGACGTAATGTTCGTCCATAACGCGATGTGGGACGAGGTGGACAAGACGGTAAGGTTGCAGTCGGAATGGGTTCCGGATTCGGAGGAGGAATCGGTGTTGGAACAGGAGACAGAGGTGTCTGCATCGGAACAGGAGGCGGAGATGTCGTAGCGCGGGGCGCTAAAGTAGCTGGCGAAGTAGTGACAATAGCTGAGGGAGTTGGCAAAGGGTCAGGTTCGGTTGGAGAACAAGTTGATGTAAAAGGCAGAATGGGCATAAAGTCGATATTATCTTGCGAAGTAGAGGTAGATGGTGCGGGTGCCGAAGGTGGAGAAGGAGTGGTGGAAGAAGCGGGATCATGTTCGAAATAAGCCGGTTTGATCCTATCAACGGAGATATTTTCTGCTTTGCTCCCCTTCTGTAATGTGAAGAACTTTCGATAGCGTTTTAATACGAGGAAAGGGCCGTCATAGCGGGCTTGCAAGGGGCTACGGTGTGAATCATGCCGAATTAATACATGAGAGCAAGTCTCCAAATCCGCAGGCATGTAGGTTGGACGGGGAGGGTGGCGTGGCAAAGACGGCTTCCATGCCTCAGTACATTGACGAAGGCGAGCCAGGAAGGTGTGCTGGTTCGTAGTGTTTGGAGAAGGAAGGATAAACTCACCAGGTATTCGGATGGTGGAGCCATAGACGAGCTCAGCAGTTGAGCATTTGAGGTCTTCTTTGTACGAAGTTCTGATACCGAGTAGGACAAGAGGAAGAGTTTCGGACCAATTTTCCGGTGTTCCATGGGCCATAAGAGAAGCTTTTAGCTGCCGGTGATAACGTTCCCCATACCTTGAGCTTGCGGGTGATAGCTGCAAGAGCGAAGACGCTTAGAGCCGATTAGAGTCATAAGGTCCTTCCAGAGGTGAGACTCAAACTGCCTACCCTGGTCTGTGGACACGGTCGAGGGAGTGCCAAACCTGGCTATCCAGTTGTACAAAAATGCCTGAGCAATTGTCTCGCTAGAAGTATCTCGCAATGGAATGGCTTCTGCCCATCGAGTGTATCTGTCTATGCACGTTAAAATGTGTGTGAAACCATTTGAAGGTGGTAAAGGGCCGACAATATCAACGTGCACCTGGTCAAAGCGTTCACCAGGGGGAAGAAATTGCTGAAGAGGTGCGACAGTGTGCCTGTGCACTTTAGATTTTTGACAGTTGAGACACTGCGTTGTCCACTGTTTAACATCCTTTAGTAAGGACGGCCAAACGAAATGCTTACCTATCTTGACTTGACTACCTTTTACCCCTGGGTGCGACACATCGTGAATAGTGTGAAAAACCTTTCTACGCATGGGGGTAGGTACGACTGGACGAGGGTGTGCGGAAGAGACGTCGCATAACAAAGGGGGAAAACCAAAAATTTCTACAGTTTGAATGTCGTAGGAAGAAGCAGGAGGAAAAACAATCTCTTCGAGTTGCTGCAAGCGAGCCATTTCGACGAAATCAATGTCTGGTAAAGGAGAGATAGCGTTAATTCGGGATAGAGCATCGGCAGGAATGTTGTCTTTTCCTTTTATATGGCGGATATCAGTTGTGAATTGGGCAATGAACTCAAGGTGGCGGGCTTCACGAGGTGACTGTTTCACTGTGGAAGCTGTAATGGCATGCGTGATGGGTAAATGATCAGTTACAACATGGAATTCCCGACCTTCTATGAAGTAACGGAAGTGCTTAATAGCTAAATAAATTGCGAGAAGTTCCCTTCCAAATGCGCTGTACCTTGTTTCAGGCGGCTGGAACTTTTTAGAAAAGAAAGCTAATGGACGCCATTCGTTATCAATAAATTGTTGCAGCACAGCTCCAGCTGCGAAGTCTGAAGCGTCGGTGCTGATTCTAGTCGGGGCTGTGTCGGATGGAAATATAAGTAACACGGAAGAGGCAAGGGCTTCCTTGATGGCGGTGAAGGCATTAGTTGCTTCGTCGTTCCAATCTACAGTGACAGAAGCAGCAGAACCTTTACGTGGATGCTTAAGAAGTGCGTAGAGCGGGAGGAGAATTTTCGCAGCGGACGGTATGAAACGATGAAAGTTCACCATCCCTAAGAAACGACGAAGTTGACGCTGTTTTACAGGCTTCGGAAAATCACGAATGGCTGCCACACGATCCTCAAGGGGACGTATACCTTCGGCAGAGATCGTATGTCCGAGAAAAGTTAGGGATGAAACTCCGAATTCACATTTGAAGAGTGACACATAAACCAAATTCAACTTAGTCTGGAAAACTTGCTGAGATGTGAAGTATGTTTCTTCGGAGAGCCTGTCAATCAATTTAAGTCGTCTGTAGGCGAAAACCGAAAGTAAACCGCGTTATACAGAGTCTAAATGACTGTTGGAAAGATTGACTAGCGTTTTCGTAAACCGAAATGGCGTTCGAAGAAATTTCGTACGGCCGAAGGAGTGATAATGGCATCTTTATGAATGTCGTCCGGATTGACGGGAATTTGAAAAAAGGCGCTGATTAAGTCAATTTTTGAGAAGATAGTACAACCAGAGAGGTGGGATGTGAAATCCTGTAGATGAGGTACATTATAGCGGTCCGGGCGGGTGATTGCATTTAAGCAGCGATAGTCGCCGGTCGGACGGTAATCTCCATTTGGTTTGAGTACCATATGCAAGGGAGAGGCATAGTCAGACTTTGAAGGTCGGATGATGCCCTTCTCTAAAAGAGATTCGAATTCTAGCTTCGCAGCTTTGAGTTTATCTGGTGCAAGACGTCTAGCATGAGAGAATGGAGGTCTGCCGGAAGTTTCAATGTGATGAACAACATTATGTTTCACAGGAGGGAACTTGGAGACTGGAGAAAGAGAAGTTCAGGAAAATCGGTAATTAATAAGGATTCAAAAATATTATTAGATGGAGAAAGATGTATGCCACTGATGGATGCGGATGCACGGATACAAGCGGATGAGAAATGTGTCTCAAAATCAATGATGCGGTTGTGGTTCATGTCAACAAGAAGGTTGAAGTGGGAGAGAAAATCGGCACCTAAAATTGGTAATGTGACGTCGGCTATCGTGAAGTCCCATACAAAGTCGCGACGGAACGAGAGCGTTAAATGGAGTCGTTTGGTACCATAAGTGTTAATGGTTGTGCCATTGGCGGCGCGTAAAGAGCCTGATGGTTCTGGAGCTTGTTTTTTTCCGAGGATGGAACGTGGTACAGCTGAAATTGAGCTCCCGGAATCTACGAGATAAGATAGTTTGGTGGAGGGATCGTAAACACAAAGCAAGTTGGACGCATTAGAAACCACCCCAAGCGAATTTACGGAGCGGTGTTTAAGTTTAAATTCCCGAATGTACAAGGCTTAAGACATGACCGAGTTTGGTCTCCGAAACGTTGATGAATGATTTCTACAAATACCCTGCTGGTTATGTGAGGGAAATTGAACCAAAGCCTGAGAATCAACAGGAGAAGAGGCGAATTGACGCGAAGGAGTAGGTGAGCGACGGTACGAACGTCGTTGCATATTTGGAGAGCGAGAATTATGACCATAATTGTAAGCAGAATAAGTATTTGATGCATTGGGAGGGGGCTGGGGGTATGAAGGATTGGGAGGAGGCTGAGGGTATGAAGGGGGTTGCGAATAAGGATGAGGAGAGGACTGAGGATACTGTTGTTGAGGATAAGGATATTGTTGTTGAGGATAAGGATATTGTTGTTGAGGATAAGGAGGGGAAGGAGGAGGGGGGGGAGGAGCAGTGGAACGCGTTTCCAAAGCTCGTAATCTAGTGGTTAAATCCATGATGGTGTTCTGCAACACCTGTAGTTGGGACATGATATAAGCATTTTCAGTGGGCGGCGGTGGTTGCCTAATTGCATAGACTGACTCATTTACATGCGATAGTGACGCTGGTGGTAAGTTATTATTGTCGGTGGAGACTGTGATGTGCGAGACTTGTGATGGTATGTCTGCTGTCGTAAGAGGTTTCGCTTTACAAATTCTATCTGCATAAGTAGCGAGTTCTTGCAGTGAACAGTTGGGATCTACCGTTGCTAAACGCAGTTGCATCTCTGCAGGAAGTTTCTGTAGGAAGAGATGGCGCACAATATGTATACAATTGCCTACAGGAGGGCCGTCAAGAAGATTCAACATATCAGATAATAGAACTGATGGCAAACGATCTCCAAGAGAGCCACCAGTCAAAAGTTTTTTTACTTTTTCGGCGTCGGTTTCTCCCAGCCGGTTTAAAAGTTCGGTTTTAAGTTGGGTGTAGGGCTGGTTGTGGGAATGTAAGGAGGGTAAAACATCCTTTAGGCGCTGTAAAATAGGAACAGGCAAGATATTTAAAAGAGCTCTGAATCGTGCAAGCTCATTGGTGGATTCCAGCTGGAGCTCGAGTAAGGTAAAGGTCAAATCGAGATCATTGGTGACGAACTTGCCAGTGTAAACGTTAGATGTCTCCCTGTCTGAAGCAGGCTGTTGCGATATTACATTGATATTTTCAGTATTTGCAGCGTCAGGAGGGGACATGATTGCGATTGTAAAAAAAAAAATTTTGAAAACAATATTACGAAACAAAAATATGCTTAAGATGCGATTTGCACACGCTAAATATGATATAAATGTGGTCAGAGACCCAAATAATAGACTAAATATCTACAAAAAGGTATACAATGGATGACAAAAATATATGTTAGGCCGCTTTTATGGGCCGAAATGATTTAAAAATAAATAATTGAAATTGGTAATTTGGGCCAGAAATGGGCCTGATAATATTTCAAAAAAAAATTTTTTTTAAATTTGTTCAGTAAAATAAATTAATAATTTTTTTAATATTATGGAATTAAGCTTCTAGATGTGGATCCGTGTGTGTCCTTTGTTGTAGAGATGCCGGGATAGACGACGGCAAAATTCCAGGGGCCTCACAACGAAGGGTCACCAATATTACGTTGGGCGTAATAAAAGACGAAGAAGGTTTAGATCAGAAAGGCTGGGTCAATAATACAACATCGGTCATATGTCGGAATCTATATTGAAATAGTAAACATAATTAATATATTATAAACAATTAACAATAATAATAATAATAATAATAATAATAATAATAATAATAATAATAATAATAATAATAATAATAATAATAATAATAATAATTGCATTGTGAAAAATAAATATTAAAGTTACGCATGAAATGATACGTTTTCTCTTATGTTTTTTTAGGGAAACTATTACATAAAATATATAAAATTTTGCACATAGCTTCGCTATATTATTGAATAAAAATTAAAAAGTTGCTTAAAATCTAAATAAAATGTAATACACAATAAAGGTTATTTATGCTAAATGATTTTTACTAATATCACTACAAAGAATTATTCACTTTACGAAAAGGCACAAAAATTAGGCCTTAGAAAATAAGGCGAAATTACTCACCTTGTACCATTCGAGGCAAAGGTTACACAGAGGATTCTAAGAGCACAAAACACGTTTAAAGAAATCAGTGGTGCTCGTTAAACAGTTTGTAAAAAGTCTTTTGCGAATAAACTTGATAAGATAAGTGGTTTGGACACTAAAAAAGGAGAGATTCTAAAATGCTTCTTGAGGCGAAGATGGCGAATTCGTTGTCCAATAGGAAGCAAGATTTTAGGTCACGTGAGAGGTAGGACGATAATACTGAAAAGGAAGAAAGAGAAGGTAATAATATATATATATATATATATATATATCCAATATATATACATGAATATAATCTATCTATTATATATATAAATATACATTATATATATTATATAATATATATATATATATTTATATATATATATATATATTATATATATATATATATATATATAATAATATATATATATATATATTATTATAAAAAAAAAATATAAATATTAATATTTTTTCCAAGTGGTTTTCTTCTTTCTGGGCAGATTACACACCGATGGGGTGTTCCAATTTCCCCTTCACGAAGATGCAGGTCAATAGTTATGACAGAGAATTTGTGGGAATAGCTTTCTATCATCTTCAAGAAATAACGCAAGAACATCAAATGGATAGAGAGGAAGTAGCAGGTTCATAAATGAGACTCTCCGTTAAGCTTAATTTTACTAAAAATAACTTTATCTTCATCAAATGTGATATATAAATATAAATAATTATATTTCCTTTTTCTTTAATAAAACATAGTCAACATAAATACATTTCATTTTCCTTGTAAAATAAACATGTGTTATTATTCATTGTCATAACCTTAGTTTCTAATTTTATACATAGATTCTTCTTGTGAGTAAAATAATATCAAAATATATATATTATCTCGTAGACAAATTACAAAAGTTGAGTAAATAATATATTCGTAGAATGAGAGCATTTGAGGAGAGAGTTAACATGGAATCGATACTCACAGTATATCAGTCTTTAAATAAATATTGATACAACAATATTTATTGAACGTTTTTCTTCACAAAATATTCTTCACGAAGTTACAAAATAATAATCTTTCAAATAGATTTCAACAATAACAGTTTATCGTTTAAGTATAGTAAATAAGCATTTACGAACATTTGCGAACAAATAAATATTATTTAAGAACATACAAAATTCTCACTTGCTAGAGTAATAAATATCTTCTAAGAAAACTTCACAAAATATCAATGTTAAAATAATAAGTCACTTCACATTTAAGAAATAAAATATTCACAGTACCGTAGCCTCTCAATCGGCTAAACAACAGAATTTAACTCTCCACTCCTCAAGTCAACAATACGTCTGACTCCATCAACTTGCTCCCAAAGACTACTCACTATTTATCTGCGCTTGCAACTATATACGATTCTCGTTGCAAACTCTACTCTAAATGTAAACATAGAATACTACTGACATTTCTTTTGTTTTTCTAAGAATCTAACTGAGCTAATGTATTATTACAAAAGGAAATACATTTGAACGGTATAGAAAACTCCCCTTCCTAGCTAAAGACTTTCTTAAGAATAAGAATTACTACTCGTTTGAACACAAATGAGCTACATAAAAACAAAAGGAATCATTACTATTATAGACATTTTATTTACATAAATATGAACTAATAAATAATATATTATCATCAAAAAAATATTTTTCTCAATTCTCTTCCCGACTCACCGAAAATCTTTTTCCATATTTTGGATTTATGTACAGGAATGTCAAGGGTTCTTATGATAAAATAAATAAAAAAAAAATATAATATATACATACTATAAACACTTCTTTACATTCCATCCAACCATTTACTTAAATGTAACCAAGTTAGAACAGAATATAGGAACAAGAACAGAATACCCTTGAACAAGAAAACATTACTCTGAAAAAGACATATTATTTCGGTCATGAGAACAAGAAGGAAGATTGAGCGAATCATCATTACGAGGTGTACTATGCATTGGCAATAGTTTTCTACTTGAACGAAGAATTTTAGGAGATTGTACCCTAGGACCTCGGTAATGCTGATGTGGATGATAACTTTCATCGGAATGATCGGAACTATCGAAATGATCAGATTCTGACCTTGACCTATTCGAACTTATATTATTTGAACTTTCATTTGAATCACGAAAACCTGAAAACGGAGAATTCGTAGTTTTAATTCTGAAAGTACTACTTTGTAATAAAGGATTAGAAATATTTGGACTGGAATTCCTTTTTATAGGAACTCTAAATGACGAATTTGAATAATTTGAATCATTATTCGGAGGAACAACATTAGAAACTTTATGCAAATTTCGTGTGTACTGATTTGGAAAAATGACATTTTCAACTTCATCTTCTGATTCATCACACGAATCAATGTGTTCATTACCATCATATCTGTCCTTATTAAAATGAACCTTTTTAATGCCAGGATCGAATACCTGATTCTGTCTGTTAGAAAAAACACTATTTTCCACTCGTAATTGAACCATAAAATATGCTTTTTGAAACATCTTTATATTTACATGATAAAAATGAAAACTTGTACAAGGTTCGTTAAACCTTTGGTACTTGTACTCGTACCAAACTATAGAGGAATTTATCTGACTGTGACAAACTTTATCAACCTTATGACATACTACTTTTCTGATCGAAAAATTCAACTTAAGATTAAGGTAGGGATAAAACTTTTTATCACGTAATGAATTATGTACAACAACAGAACTATTAAGCTTGTTCTGATACCACTTTAATAGATATTGACAAGGAGATTTACTCCGACTGGGCTCGTTCCGAGCTTTTGAGAACTCCATAATTTCACTATTTTTCTTTGGAATGAAAGAATTATCATCAATAAGTGAAATACTAGGATTGGATTTTATATGGAGATTTGACAGGCTCGTAAGGTGCTTTATCTCTACTTTACTGAATCGATTTAACCCATAAGCTAGTTCATAGTTTAAAACCATCGTATTCGTGAGCGATGAACACTCATAAAAGGAGTTAGAAAACAAGTCAGTTGTGTTTCTCTTTAGAAAATTTATTTTACATTCAACTAACGTCATTCTTTTGCGACTAACTTTATTGTTTAAGATCCATTTCATTTTTGTGTTTACACCCTTATCTATAACTACTTTTAAATCTTTAAATACCTTCATAGTGCCACATAAATTTATTTGAGTTGAACAAGGTTTTATATCGGTTCGAGGAGATAAGAGTTTGACAGATATATAATCTTTTTCAAAAGGATCATCATTTACGAAATTCACATTTGACATTTGTGGATTCGGATTTATAAAACTTGTCTCTAAAGGGTTAATAACGACATTCCGAGACATTAAACTCGTTCCCTTTTCTAAAAATTTGAATCATAAAATGAATTAGACTTCGACGAAATCGAACCTGAATGCGGACCAACACGAAAATTTGACGTGTGTTTTGCCTGTTTTGAATGCGGAGAAAATGAACTATTTGAAAAAAATTCATGCCTTCTTGGCTTATTATTCTCATATTTACTATATGAACTTGCAATTGGATCATAATTTGGGTCCAAGCAACTTACCTTTTCATCAAAACTTTCATCTTCAAAATGAACAGGATGCGGTGTCATTCTACCACTTTTACTGTTTTCGCATTTTCGCGGGGCGGGAAAATAATGATTTGAATAATTATTTTGAAATTTATTTGAATAATTAGCACCTATGCTATGTATATTTGTCGAATTATGACAATAATTAACATTTGAACTTCTTTTTGAACCATTTTGACCTCTGTCAAAGTTTGAGTTTGAACTGTTATGTACATACTGACCTTGAAAATTAAAAGAAGTTTCACGACTTTCGTGACCATTTGAAACGATATTTATATGAGAATTTTCTCTGTCTGCAGAGAAACTTTCAAATTCCTCATGCGAAGAAAGATTTGAATCATAATCTGGATCCAAATGAAGGACTTGAGACATAATATTCTCTTCGGAATATTGAAGTGAGTGAGGGGAAATATCACGATTTCGAATCGGGTTGGTATGAGGGAGAATATTGAGGTCATGAGAATGAGGTTGCGTCTCATTATTTTCATGATGACTGACTAGGAAAACTGGATCAGGCTTCGCCGATTTTCCATTTTTATTACCACTGTAATAATCTGTACGATTCTCGGGGTTTAAAAGATTGACTTGTGATGAGGAATTTTCATCTAGTTCCGGATAAGAATGATGAGGATAATTTCTATCACGTTGATTTTCGTGATTTTCATATGTATCGAATGACAACTCATGAGACTGATTTTGACCAGTGGGTCGACTGGGACGAAAATTTGAACGGAGATTTGAATGATTTGGAAATTCGGAGCATAATTATTTTCTGCTCATTGAGTTTATACTTTACCTCTCTTAATCCTCAGGGAGAAAAAGGTTCCCAGTAAGTTCCCTTGCAACCTACTTTGCGTCCCACCGTGGCATGACTTTTTCTGGCACATTGTGCAAAAGGGGCGGAATATACATTTTGAAGTTGGATGTCCGTGGTTTTCACAAGACTTACAGAAAAGAACTTTACGTTTAGGTTGATTATTTGATACAGAATGATAAGAATTATTAGAAAAACTTGAAGATTTAGGCATACTTTTCGTATTATAAGCCTGAGAAAATGATTGTTGAGCAGCACCTTTTTCAGCATGCGCAGAATATATTGGAACATTAGAAGTTTGATAAGAGTTTTTACCTGATGCGGAAGAGATTTTTCCATCATTAAGAACATGGTTTTTCTTTAAATAAGCCTGTACCTGTCTAGGTATTGTGTTCTGTATATCAAATTCCTCGTGTATAATTCGTTGGAGTTGCGGTTTTGTATTTGCATACAAAGTTGAAAACAAAAGTAAACGTCTTTGTTCATCTGTAAATTTGACATCGTGAATTAAAGAAGATGAGTCGATAAATATTTGCAATGCTCTCTGTGCATCAGTAATGAACTCCGGTAATGATTTATTACTGCTCCATTTAATATTTACGAATTCGTTGAAGGCTTCAAAAGAACTTTTTGAACAAATCGGATTTAAAATGAGCGACAGTTCAGTTTTGAACTCTTCCCAAGATTTCGGATTCTTTAATTCCGGGGTTGAATTTATAAGAAAGCCAACGTTACCTTCTCGAATATTCAAAAAACGAACGTATGTACGTAATTTTTCCGTATCGGATTCAATACCTTCATCTTGAAAATACAATTCTACTGATGAAAACCAATCGCTGAGGCTTATTCCTTTCCAAGAATTGTCAACAAAACCAATGAGTAATGGAATGTTTGGCTTCGAGTGGGAGAGACGGTCTATATTTAAAATAGGTCTAGACATAGTTTGAAAATTATCCAGAACGGAAGAAGAAAGATTTTGACTCGAGTCTCCGGCAATCGGATTTGACTCGTCGATAGGAGTTTTAATGGATTCGTCCTCGTTTAATTTTACACTATCTTCGTCGTCGGACGGCATAGAAGGAATAAAATATAAAGGAAGAAATATGAAAACTAGGAAAATAATATATTATAAAAAAAAATAAATTTGTAAAATACCAAAAATTTTGACCAGAATAAACTTACTCGAACCAGAAATGTAATATGGATAGATGGAATGTCCAGAAGTATCTATTCGTTTTTTGATGAATGGTGAAGACTTTTTCTTCAAAATGAATAAAAAAAAATATATTCTTAATCATAAATAAAATAAATAAATAAATAAATAACATAGTAATGAACCCTGACTATTCTCTTGCGTCTCCCATGCAATTTTTTTCTTCAACTCCAAAAACTATGGTTAGTCTTCTTCGTTGAAGGGTCTTGGAGAATTTGGAAAATATTTTTTTTTTCTCTTCGGTGCTGCATACTCAAAAATATTAAAATTGTTAATACAACATTGAAAATAAATTTCATAATAAAAATAGAAAATGATTTATATATAATATATAATATATATATATATTATATATATATTATATATTATATATATATATATATATATTATATTATGTTTATATATATTATATATATAATATAAATATTAATATATATATCTATTTTTATATATAATAATATTATATATATATTATATAATTTGGGAGAATTTCTTTTGGGGGTGAAAAAAATATACTCCCCTAACTCCTTTAACGGCAAAAACTGACGATTTTATGGATGAAATTTTGCCACCCACAACGCACACATACGATAAATTACCTCCCGTAAAATGATACAGCCACACTTTACAAAAATAATCAATAATGAATTAACCCCACATCACTAAACCCTGCACGAGGTTAATTTCTCATTTGGTTCAGACGAAAATTTTTAAGAAAATCCCTCTCATTAAATTTTCTTATATTTGGGAAAATTAAATGAGTAATCCTTCACATGTACTACATTCGTTAGTAAATGTACAGGAAAAAAATAAATAATCCTCTTCTATCTCTTATATCCCAAAAGAGATTGATCATCTATTGCGTAGCATACGAGTTATATACATATATATATATATATAAGAAATAAGTTTTGAAAATTTTTAGCTTACAAAAAAAATATTAATAGTATTTTTAATATTATAAGCCTAATAAAGAAAATGCGTCATTACAATTTTGACATAAATGATCTCAAACACAGCTGCTGCGGAGTAATTGAGTGCGAAAATCTACTCTCGAACTTCCTACTTTCTGTTTCAGTGTATAAAAAAAAATAATGAAGCAAATATTTTCACATTAAAATATTTGACAGCAAAAAAATAAATACGCCAAGTCTACTACTTTTTTGTTTCCAAACACGTATTTCAGAATGTATTTATATTTAAAATTTTAAATATAAATAAATATAAATATTTAAATGTTTTAATATTACGAGACAGACATCTGATTAAGGAGATCTGTTTGGAGGCTAGCCTTCACAATCTTGTGACGTCAGAAGGAAGATGATGCGTCGACCAATAGAAATCGAACTTTTAACTTATAACTAAATATATATAATATAATATATTTAATTATTTAAAATGTATTATTTATACTTTTATTTATAAATATATGAGAAAATAAATTATTTTATAAAATATTTTTAATATTTTACCAAATATTTAATCATAAAATAATAACTACACTCACATAAATTTCCTTGAGAAAACTTTTTATTTTTACCTCAATTTAGGCAACAAACCCAATTATTCCAGCAAAAATCTTCTGGTAAACCATATGAATAATGTCGGAGAATTTTGAAGAATCTCGAAGATCTCGAAGATCAAATGAAGAATCCAATATGAAGAAATATTTCGTAGCTTCCTGACAATCTTCAGACAGCATACAATCCAAGATGGCTGATTTTTCTTCAGACAGAGACAACAGAAATTTCCACATATAAAATTTTTCCACGATCGCCACTCTTTTCAAAAAGAGAATCAAAATCATAAACTGAGCCACTTTTAATATAAATGTCCTTAGTTACGATCAATACTTTCTTTAATAACAGTCCTAGTCACGTTCGACACTTTCTTTCCAGTGTTTCTTCTTCTGCAGAATTACACCGATGGGGTGTTACCAATTTCCCCTTACACGAAGATGCAGGTCAAATAATTATGACAGAGAATTTGTGGAGAAGAGCTTTCTATCATCTCAAGAAAATAACAGCAAGACATCAATGGAGAGAGAGGAAGTAGCAGGTCATAAATGAGACTCTCGTTAAGCTTTAATTTTACTAAAAATAACTTTATCTTCATCAAATATAATATATCAATATAAATAATTAGATATCCTTTTTCTTTAATAAAACAGAGTCAACATAAATATATTTCATTTTTCCTTTTAAAATAAATATGTGTTATTATTCATTGTCATATCCTTAATTTCTAATTTTATACATAGATTCTTCTTGTGAGTAAAATATAACATCAAAATATATATTATCTCGTAGACAAATTATAAAAGTTGAGTAAATAATATATTCGTAGAATGAGAGCATTTGAGGAGAGAGTTAACATGGAATCGATACTCACAGTACATTAGTCTTTAAATAAATATTGATACAACAATATTTATTGAACGTTTTTCTTCACAAAATATTCTTCACGAAGTTACAAAATAATAATCTTTCAAATAGATTTCAACAATAACAGTTTATCGTTTGAGTATAGTAAATGCACATTTGCGAACAAATAAATATTATTTAAGAACATACAAAATTCTCACTTGCTAGAGTAATAAATATCTTCTAAGAAAACTTCACAAAATATCAATGTTAAAATAATAAGTCACTTCACATTTAAGAAATAAATATTCACAGTACCGTAGCCTCTCAATCGGCTAAACAACAGAATTTAACTCTCCACTCCTCAAGTCAACAATACGTCTGACTCCATCAACTTGCTCTCAAAGACTACTCACTATTTATCTGCGCTTGCAACTATATACGATTCTCGTTGCAAACTCTACTCTAATGTAAACATAGAATACTACTGACATTTCTTTTGTTTTTTTCTAAGAATCTAACTGAGCTAATGTATTATTACAAAAGGAAATACATTTGAACGGTATATATTATATATATTTTACATATATAATTTATATATATATATATATATATATATATATATATATTAGATTTTGTAATTAAAATATATATATATATAAAATAAATATATATATATATAATATATATATATATATATATATATATATATATATATATATATATATATATATATATATATATTATATATATATATATGTTTTTATATATATATATTATTATATATATATAATATATATATATATAATATATTATATATATAATATATATATATATATTATTATATATATAGGTATATTTATATATATTATATTATATATATATTATATATATATATATATATATATATATATATATATATATATACTATATTAATTTCCATACGTTCGAAACTAGGGGTTTTTAATTTTATATAATATAAATATTAAAATTTGAAAAATAAAATTTAAAAAATTTTTTTCCTTATTTCAAAAATATATGAAATCTTGCTTTTGATATATATTCTATATATATAATATATATTATAGTATATATATATATTATATATATATATATATATATATTATATTAATATATATTATTATATATATTATTATATATATATATATATATATATATATTATTATATATAATATATATATTATATATATTATTGATGGAACCACAACGTAGGCAACATTATTTGTGCTTTTATGATGGGTTTTGCAGCGATGGAACCCGCAGTTACTGGCATACTGGTCGTTCAGGCCCGTAGCCAGGAATTTTTTTCGGGGGGGGCTGCCGATTTTTCAAGTGGTTACATTTCAAATGAAGTTTAATTTATATATATATTATATATATATAACAAATCTATTTTAAATATATATTTTTTAAATCAACATTTTATATGATATATATATATATATATATATATTATATATGTATATGGCGGAAAAATAACGAGAGATGTGGGCGAAGGGAAGAAAAGCTTTTTAAGATGGCGAAGGCATATAGAAAACCAAAAAGCGTAACTAGAAATAAAAGATAGAAACGGAGAGATTCTTGTGAGACCAGAAGAAATGATAGATGGAACGAATACTATGAAGATCTGCTAAATGTAGAATACGGAGAACAAGAGGAAGAAGCTGCAGATCAGACGAGGAGGAGGAAGAGGAGGATGAAGGCGGAGAGATAACGGTGGAGGAATATTAGGCTATAAAAAAAAGATGAAGAAGGTAAGCTCCAGGAGAGGAATGGAGTGGCTGTCGAGTGGTGGTGGGAGGGGGGAGAGGGAAAAGATTGCCGGAAAGGTGGGGCAAAGCAATATAATAACGATATTTAAAGGTAAGGGATTGCAGGTAAGCTGTAATAAAATTATAGAGGCATTTCATGATGGACCATCTGAACGAAAATATACGCAGAATATTGTAAGAGGAGGGTTGAGAGAGAAGGTAGAGCCGGAGACTCGGAGAAGAGCAGTACGGGTATAGAAGAGGACGAGGAACGACGAACCTCTTATTCACACTGAGAATGGTTTCGGAGAAGATGCTGGAATATGGCAAGAGATTCTTTGTAGTTTTCATCGATCTGCAAAAGGGCTTTTGATTCTGTGCCAAGGAAAAAGCTCTGGAAAGCTATGGAGAGGAATTATGGAGTGAGGGGTAGATTAAAGAAGGCAATAGAAATTATGTATGAGAAATGCAGTTGTAATGTTAGAACTGAGTGCGAGAACGATAGATTGTTTGAGGTGAAAACAGGAGTGCAGCGGGGAGTGTTTAAATCGGCCAACTGCTTGTTTATATTATATTTAGACGTGGTGATAATGAAAGTGAAAGAGAGACTGGGGAGAATTTGAAGGGACATAAATGGCAATTTGCGACGATTCTTTGCCATGTTGGAGCGAGAGGTGGTAAGAGTTGTTTTGCGGAGGATTGAGGAAGCAGCCGATGATGATGAACGTACAGAAGACAGAGATATTAACAGTAACTTTAGGAAATGAGGATGGGATGAGGATGATGGTGAGAGAGGATGAAGGTGAAGGCGGTAAATACTGTTAATTATTCTCGGAGGGGTTTTTTAAACAGAAGGGGAGGAAGTGGAGGAAAGATTACGCGAAGAATGGAAAAGTAATGGATTAGTTATGAAAGCGGTATACCCATAATGAAAGATAGAAACGTTGGAATAGAAGGTTAAAAAAAGTGATTTTTAAAAGTATACTGACTTCCCACACTGGTTGTACGGAGCGGAACATGGACAAAACGAAGAGGAGAGTGAATACAAGCGGCGGGAGATGAGGCGTATTAAGAATATGATTGGAAGAGTAAGGAGAGACAGAATAAGAAATGAAGTAATTAGAAAAGCTTATAGGGGTGAAGAAATGAGACTAGAATGGATGTGGGGAGGATTGAGATGGTGGGGAGACATCTGGACGAGGATGGAGGAGGAGGAATGCGAAAGAAGATGGGAATGGACACCAGAAGGCAGAAGACCAAGGGGAAGACCGAGAGAGATGGCCGGAGTCGTGAAGGACTCTCTGAAAGATGTCAGCTACCAAATAATGAGTAGTGCTGAGAGAAAGGAATAGTGGCAGAGAGGGCCGTGTGGAAAAGATGCTTGTGGCGGCTGACAGGATGAAAATCTTCCTGGGAGAGGAAAGATATATATATATATATCATATATAATATATATTATATATATATATATATATAATATTATATAATATATATATAATATATATATATAATATATATATAATATATATATATAATTTATATATATATATATATTATATATATTATATAATTATCATAAGAATTACCATCGTTTTTATAGGTCAATTTCAGTTTCCTTGCTTTTGACTGAAGTGATTCAAAATATTTTCATTGCTGACTTCTGTGCTGAGATCTCGATGAATTGGCAGTAAAGCAAGACCTGTAATGCGATCCTCTCCAACACTATTCCGTAAAATACGTTTTCAGAAGACTTAATGTAGAAAAGGTTCTTTCTACTGTTGCGGTGGACTACAGGCAATATTGCTAAGATATTCAGGAGAGTAGCAATGTTAGGAAACCTCCTCTTGTCACACTTAGCCAAAGCACCGATCGCAGTTTTTGTTTTTTCATTTTCTTACAGACATTTACGCTGCTAGATACACCACTCTCCTTTTAGTGTATCCTCGTGAGGGCCTGGAAGGTCGTCTTTATAAAAAGAGGATTGCTTTTTTCAATATGCCTATAAGGTACATTGCACTTTTTTGTAATATACTGAAAGTGAAATGACTGGTGGTTTCTGCGAAAGGAATCGATCAGATCACGAAGAGATCAATCATCAAACAATAACGGAATACAATTGCAAACGATGTTTCCTTGGAACTTCGTAGTTCTTGGAATTGTTATTCCAATACCTAAGCTGTCGCATATTTTTAGCTTGTGTGAAAATGGTTTTAAACTCTGTGTCTGGCATTTTTGTGCTAGTCTTTTTCGAGAAGGTTGAATAATGTTTTTACTAAGTTTTATGGCACTGAATATGTCAATTGCGACATTCTGTACCTGTTTTGACAGGTGTAGTTATTCCCAAGAAATTTACTTAAACGTATAATGTTATTATAAAATTCAAATAACTGATTGAATTTAACAACGAAGTAGTTTTCTTTGATAATTCACCAAGCATTCTTTTTATACACCAATGAAGCAAGTATTGGCTCAAGAGTCTCTTTTAAAAATGAAATCCGCTTCATGCCGTTCACACCATTTGGTCTCGCACATCTTTTTTGATCCTCTTGTTATTTGGTTACTAGAAAACTCTTATATTTTATCTTCCAAAAGTTTTGTGCGCTTCGGACTCGTGAAAAAAGTGCATATTTCAGAGCAAATGAATCCTAAGACGTTTTCGAATTGCCTGATTTTAGAAGTCTGTTTTAGAGAATAGATTTAACAATGTCTACCAATGGTGTGTATGAGCTTTAGAATACTCATTCCGAATGACAGATTGCACTCCTCGGAATTCCCTCTCATGGAAGAGGCTCCTTCATATCCTTGGCCTCTTAAAATTTCGGTTTTAAACCAAGATAGGCGAGTCTCTCCAAAATTACATTTGCCAATGCTTTCCCTGAGACATCATAAACCGGAACAAATGATATAAAATCCTCTCTTAAAGTAAACAGGAGATCACCTACTATCATCCACCAATCGCGTACCTACACAAAGTGAAAACTGGTTCTGATTTGGGGAAATATCCATTGTTTCATCAGTAAAAAACTGAAAAAAAAAAAATTAATTTTATTACTTCTTCCACTATTTTTCCTTTGTATAAAGTCTGACTAAATGACTGTAATATTTCATTCTGTATCATCGGACTCGTATTCATTGAATTTTTGGACGATAGAAGTAGGTGGTTCTTCAAACCTGGTAACCTCCATTTGCTCGAAACCTAAGAAGGCTTCTAAAATTTTCGTCATTTTCAGCTGGAGTTTGATAATTCAATACGTCCAGAGTCACTTGAGCCCCTTAATGCAAGATCTTTGCTGGCCACATAACGTATAGTTTCAATTATTGGTACAAGTTTTTTCTTATTTTTTCTTTCACATTTTTTCTTATTTTGAGTGTCCAGTTTTTTGTCTATGCTTTCGATTTTTTCTGATAAGGAGCTTCATATTATTTATATTTATATATATATATATATAATATATATATATATATATATATAATAATATATAATTATATACTATATAATATATATATATATATATATATATATATATATATATATTATATATATATATATATATATATTATGTATATATATATTATATATTCTATATTTTGTTTTCTGCTGAAAAATTGCAGTCTGTGCTTTATGATGGGTTTTGCAGCATGGAATCCCGCAGTTACTGCATACTGTCGTTACCTTCTTTGCATTTTGTCTTCGTTCCCTAGTATCTAATTCTTTGTAACACATCTCACAACGTTTTCTTGAAATTTGACCTGGTTGATCCTGTTGCTGTGCTGGCTGTGGTACTCTCATGTCAGGAAAGCACTGTAAGATCGAATTCTTAATAATGGCTAAGGTTCAAACCAGTTTGGAGCCTCTGAAAGGAATGAGGGCGGATCAGGTCGTGGGCAAGAGCTTCATAAAATTTTATTCTCACTCCATGCTTCCTCTTTCTCAAATCTTGTACAGTTCTACCATCTTTGATGCCATAAATAATATATGCATTTAGAGCACAAATATCAATGATGGTAAAAAACCAGGACAAGGGCCAGCGGAGTGTGGCCCTTCTACACGAACTCCGCCTGACCATCTGGTCATCAGTGTCCACAATCCCCATTGTAGAGTTATAAAATTCAATAACCTCTGGTCTTCTCTTCACGTTAGGTTTTCCTCTATAGGAATCATGGATTTTAAATTCAGTGTGCATAGTGGAGAGTAAGATGACTTGCTTAGGGGGTTTATCTTTTGTCACATACGAGGCTAACAAGATAGGTATGTTATTCCCGCCTAATGCTGGTTTTTTAGACATAACGAATAAGGTGGAATTCAGCTGGCGATCCTTTGCTATCTTCAGCTCCTCTGGTAAATGTTTTCTGCATATGTTTATTGTTCCAACCAGTGTGAGATGTTCCTTGAATAGCTGTGTAGCCAGGTCAACAGAAGTGTAGTAACGGTCAGTTGTTACATTTCTATTCGAACCATAGTAAGGTCTCAAAAGTTCCATTACTATTTCTAAAGGCTTTTTAGATGGATTATCACCCATGGGCCCACCATAGGGTGCGGTTTGAATAATTAACTTTGTGTCAACATCGGATAACATCCGAAGTAACAAGCCATATTTTCCAGGTTTCGACTTTATGTAAACGCGAAAAGCGGCATTTCCCTTGAACAAATATAACATTTCATCAATGCACAAGTTTGGGCCAGGAGTATAGTTTGCCCTAAGAATGTTGTTAAACTTGTCAAATACTTCTCTTAGAGGCTCTAACTTGTCCAGATTTACCACACCCGCCTGCTCTCTTTCTGAATGAGAAAGCGTTCACAAAAACGAAGAAATAAAAAAATAATAACTTTTTGACCACGTTATATCAAATGTCGAATCAATATTTTCATTGGTGTGGAGAAGCTACTGCCAGAAGAGCCTTTGTCAGTCGATTTGCCACCACTAGCTTTCCTTGTAGAAACGACGGCGGCGCTAGAAGACTTTATGTAAACGCGAAAAGCGGCATTTCCCTTGAACAAATATAACATTTCATCAATGCACAAGTTTGGGCCAGGAGTATAGTTTGCCCTAAGAATGTTGTTAAACTTGTCAAATACTTCTCTTAGAGGCTCTAACTTGTCCAGATTTACCACACCCGCCTGCTCTCTTTCTTTTTTGGCTTTGCGGTCATCGAAACGAATTAGAGTCAATAATGCTTTAAATCGTCTCTTGGACATCGCAGCTCTATATATCCCTCTTCCAGACGATACATTCCAAAGTCTACCAAGGTCTTCTTTCGTGTCACGGTATATCCCCATAATAATCAATATACCAAGGAATGCTCTAAGTTCTATCATATTTGTTTTTTCGTATAGCTTTTTGTCAGCTACATCTTTATCTAAAACAAATTCTTCCGCATATTTGTTGGTGTTATTCAAGATGCACATGAGAATTTCTTCTTGCATATAGGCGTCAAAACATTCAAGCGGTGTTGTCGCCTCTTCAGCTACTCCATTTAAAGTTGCCCTTTTGGTCACATAATTTCTTGATCTAGTTCTTGCGGATGGTAGTTCCAAATTTGAAAACAAGTGTCCCGATTTTGCTTTATACAAAATTTCTTCTTCATGGTCTGGAACATCTAAGTCTTCAACCTCTACTCCTGCCTCTTCCTCTTCCTCCTCTTCCTCTACTTCCTCTTCCAAACTATACGGGCGCACTTGCGACATGTCAAGCTCATCATCTGACTCGGGCATGGAATCATCAGAATCTTCAACTTCAAAGTCACTGTCTTCTATGTCGCTAATATAATCACTCAAATCCACTGCACCTACGTTCAAAGTTTTTCTACTTCTAAGAGATCTCCGCGCTGTAGAGGTACTAGAAGTTGAAGGTTGTTCCTCTAATTCAACATCTCTTGATTCTTGAGGTGGGACAGTTTTCGTAGGTGTAATCTGAAAGAGAAAGGTTCATAAATAACTCTGGATAGAAATGAAAAAAATAATAACCTTTTGACCACGTTATATCAAATGTCGAATCAATATTTTCATTGGTGTGGAGAAGCTACTGCCAGAAGAGCCTTTGTCAGTCGATTTGCCACCACTAGCTTTCCTTGTAGAAACGACGGAGGCGCTAGAAGACTTCGAAGTGGAGGGTTTCGGACCAGTCTAAAAACAAAACACTTGGTAAATGCCATTGATCACAAGTATTGAAATGAATGAAAACACTGACACTTTCTGTACAAAACTTACATAAAAGATTTTCCTTGAAATTGCCTTTTGTGGGGTGATGCCTTCCAACCTGAGGCGTTTGGTGGCTTCACACATCTGTTCCTCTTCTTCAGATGATGACGAGGTAGAGGTGTTTGCAGGCTGCAAATAAATATGTAAATGATAGAAAGTAAAAAATAAATTTATTTTACAGATAACTATGAGTTTATAACATGAAAGCAAATTACAAGTTTATAACATGAAATGAAACATTTTTTAAAAATAATTTTTACCCTTTTAGAGCGATATTGGTTGTGTGTAATCTTGTGTTTTTATGTTTTTTTGTTTTTTTTGGGGAGGGGTGAAAACACAACAACTCTTGTGTTTCAAAGAAAATTAATTTTTTTAATAAAATAAATATTATTTCAAAAATATTTTTATATCAATCTGTAAAAGGAAAAAAAATAAAGTAATAAAAATTACAAAAAATAAAAATAAAAAATAAAAATAAAATAAAAATAAAATAAACTTGTTCTGCTACAGTATATATTCAATACTGTAGCAAAACAACTAGTTAGAAGGATGGTTTGCCCTAATTGAGTGCATTCTACCCGACCCCCGCGCGACTCCGTGTGGGTCAAATTTTGCCCACACGAATTTCATTTCTATATTTAACTTCTTTTTCTTTTTCTTTTTTGTCTGAAATTTGTAGGCTCTTTTTTCAACATGTCCCTGAGGAATACCTAGAACGAAAAAAAAATTGAAACTAAAAAAAGTTTGCGAAATTTCAAAATAAAAAGTGTGGGACAAAAAGACCAGCTCGGAGTAGCCGACGATTAATTAATGCCCAAAATGGCTCTCTGATTTTTAATGTTAATAATTTTAAAACTAAATATAACAGCGCTATGAAACTAATAGAGTGGTTAAATTATATGATAATTAATATGTATGCAAAGTTTCAGTATTCCAATTGACCTAGAAATAATGAAAATGTTATTGGTAATTTTGAATATCAATATTTTCGATATATCGAAAAGGCATATATATATATATAATATATATATATATATATATATATATAATATATGTATAATAAAATATAAATATATATATAGTATATATATATATATATATATAATATATATATATATATACTATATATATATATATATCTTAGTTATATATATTACATATTATATATAATATATATATATATATATATATTATATAATATATTAATATAATATATATATATATATATATTATATATCCTATATATATATAATATATATATATAATATATATATATATATATATAATAATGTATAGTATATATATATATATATATTATATATATATATATATATATGCACGAATTTTGTCTGAAAACTGGTTCACACATACTGTAGTTTGAATGTATATAATATGAAAGTAATGCTGTTAGAGGGTGATCGCAAATTAGAGCGGTGGCAGTCCCCCTCTCAAAAAAAAACATTAACATGGAATATCTCTGTGAATATTCCACCAAATGATTTTTCTAGCAAATTTGGTCCAAAACACTGTACCGGACCTCGGGAAGTTGGAGCTTTTTAGAAAAGAAGCCTAGGCCGCCATTCCACCGCCAAAAACTGTTGCAGAACAGCACCGACCGCATAATCGGAAGCATCGGTATGGATGCGGGTAGGTACGGAAGGAGAAGGGAAGACAAGAAGGACGGAAAAAGTCAGGGCTTCATTGATGGATTTGAAGGCATGGCGGGCCTCGTCGGTCCAGTCAACGGTGACAGAGGGCGAAGAACCTTTCCGAGAGGGCTTGAGAAGAATTTTAATCTGATTTCGCAGTCGGAATTCTGTCTGTTTGTTTTTGTCTGTTAATTTTGTTGTGGTCGTTGTATGTGCGTGTAGATGGCAGACGTTGCAACAGGCGGGGCTTACTAATCGACTTTACTAACATCCGTGGCTTGCAATCCAACCTCAATGCATCCGTGGAATACCACTCTCCAACTCATAACCCTAATCATTTGCTCCTTTCTGAGACCCAGATGGGCTAGGAATTCATCCTCTAACTCGTTAATATGTCCAACTATAACTATTTCATAATTTCCGTCTGAAAGGGTGGAGTAATTGCCTATGTAAACATAAAACACTCCTGTAACCTCTCGAGAATCTCGAAATCTCCTAAACTTCGATGTTCTGTAATAAGCTTAAAATCTTTCTTCGCTTCTACAACAATAATTCTGTGTTCTGCTACTGTCTCCTAACAGAACACGATTTTCACCGGCATTTTTTTGAATATCTTCTACTTCTCAAACGAGACTGTTATATCTTCTCATTCCAAATACTGTAAGGTCCCTCTATTTAGGGGATTTCAATGTACTCAACACTGAATGGTTGGGGTTCTCTCATACTGATTTATAGGTGGGGAGGAGGGCGAATCATTCAGCATTCTCAACGACACTGGAGCAAATAATTAAAGAACCCACACACATTCCTGATCGTCCAAACCAATCCTTGAACACACTTGACCTAATGTTTCACCACTAGTCCCCCTTCTCCCTATAAATACTCCACCTTCGCTCCTATTGGTAAAACTGACCACAAGCCTTATATCTCTTAATTTCAATATTTTGTCTCCCAACGCTCCATCCTGCCTCTACGCGCTTTTTTTCTGCGTTTAATCGGCTGATTTGGGGCCTGCGTCGCTTCACCTAACTAATTGGAATGACTGCTTTGATCTGGTGACGCTTCGTTCTGCGATAAGGTGGAGCCTGTAATCGTTGATTGGTGATGTAGCAGCGTCCATTCGTTTCTTCGACTAAATCTTTCTCTCCTCATAAATCCCATGGTTCGATCGTACTTGTTCTCTGCTTTCAGCTAGAGACTGTGCGTATCGGGAGTGGAAAAATCCTCATTCTCCTATCACTGCTTGCTAATTTTTCCATTCAGCAGAAATCGTTTCAGGATACTCTTTCGACGAGCAAAGCGGGCTTTTCATCTAAGAAAGTGCGCTAACTCCAAGTTCTTCCTCTGAAAAATTTTCTGGCTCTCAAAAACATCACTAACAACTGTCTGTAAATCTGCTTTCCTCCTCTTATTTCGATCTGATGTTTCTGTTGCTAATTCTCCCAACTGAAAAAGGCCAATCTCTTTGGTCTCCTATTTTCCTCTAACCAACCCTGGACGATTCTGGCATTCCTCTCCTCCTCCTCCTTCTCCTCTCAGTGTCCTATGTCCTTGCCTGTGATTACATTTGATCGGGTCCATGGGTCCTGAAATCTATGACGTTAGGAAGGCGGGTGCCCGAATGACATTCCTCCCAAAATTTTGAGGGATGTGCTACGTGCTAACCCCGCCCTCGTTCAACTATATTCTCTATGTCTAAAAACTTACTAACACTTTCCCCTCAGTGTTGGAAGCGCGCACACGTCCAGCCGATTCCGAAAAAAAGGAAGCCGTTCTGATCCTTCTAACTATCCCTATAGCCCTCATTTGTATCCTATCTAAGATT
>JABUQX010020800.1:0-20000 GCA_015478945.1 Trachelipus rathkii
ATTGAAGTTTTTTAATGAATTTTCCAATATTTGTTTTATATACCAATATTTCATTAGTTTTGAAACTCTGTTTTAATAAAAAAATTTAACCTCTAAAATTCACTTTTTTAAATTTTCACATTACAAATTTAGAACCTTAATAGTACGATTTTTTCTAAATTTCAAAATTTGAAATTATTTGGTTATCTTAAAATTGAGTTTTTTTAACGTATTTTTCAGCATTTGAAAAAATAATGTGTTTCATTGAATGCAATTCAAAAAGCAGAAAGAGAATTTATTAATTATTTTAGGTGTCTTAAATTGACGTTTTTTAATGAAATTTCAATATTTGTTTTTATATACCAAATATTTCATTAGTTGTGAAAACCTGTTTTAATAAAAAAATTTAACTTCTAAAATTACGCTTTTTCTTAAATTTTCACATTACAAATTAGAACTCTTAAAAGTACGATTTTTCCGTAATTTCAAAAATTTGAGAATTATTTGTAAATTAAAATTGAGTTTTTAACGTATTTTCAGCATTTGAAAATATGTGTTTCATTGAAATGCTATTTCAAAAAGCAGAAAAGTGAATTTATTAATAGTTTTAGGTGTCTAATATTAACGTTTTTTAATGAAATTTTAATATTTGTTTTTATATACCAAATATTTCATTAGTTGTGAAAACCTGTTTTAATAAAAAAAATTAACTTCTAAAATTACGCTTTTTCTTAAATTTTCACATTACAAATTTAGAACTCTTAAAAGTACGATTTTACCTAAATTTCAACATTTGAAATTATTTGTTAAATCTTAAAATTGAGTTTTTAACGATAGTATTTTCAGCATTTGAAAAAATAATGTGTTTCATTGAAATGCAATTTCAAAAAGCAGAAAAAAGAATTTATTAATAGTTTTAGGTGTCTTAAATTGACGTTTTAGTTGTCTTAAATTTTTATTTTTTTTTTTTATATAACAAATATTTCATTAAAAAGTTGTGAAAACCTGTTTTAAAAAAAAAATTTACTTCTAAAATTACGCTTTTTCTTAAATTTTCACATTACAAATTTAAAACTCTTAAAAGTACGAATTTTCCTAAATTTCAACATTGAAATTATTTGGTAAATCTTAAAATTGAGTTTTTAACGGTATTTTCAGCATTTGAAAAAATAATGTGTTTCATTGAAATGCTATTTCAAAAAGCAGAAAAGTGAATTTATTAATAGTTTTAGGTGTCTTAAATTGACGTTTTTTAATGAAATTTCAATATTTGTTTTTATATACCAAATATTTCATTAGTTGTGAAAACCTGTTTTAATAAAAAATTTTAACTTCTAAAATTACGCTTTTTCTTAAATTTTCACATTACAAATTTAGAACTCTTAAAAGTACGATTTTTCCTAAATTTCAACATTTGAAATTATTTGGTTAATCTTAAAATTGAGTTTTTAACGGTATTTTCAGCATTTGAAAAAATAATGTGTTTCATTGAAATGCTATTTCAAAAAGCAGAAAAGTGAATTTATTAATAGTTTTAGGTGTCTAAAATTAAAGTTTTTTAATGAAATTTCAATATTTGTTTTTATACACCAAAAATTTCATTAATTGTGAAAACCTGTTTTAATAAAAAAATATATCTTCTAAAATTACGCTTTTTCTTAAATTTTCACATTACAAATTTAGAACTCTTAAAAGTACGATTTTCCTAAATTTCAACATTTGAAATTATTTGTTAAATCTTAAAAAATTAGTTTAACGTATTTTCACATTTGAATACTCTAATGTGTTTGTCATCGAAAATGCTCATTTAAGAAGGAGAAATTTGAATTTATTAATAGTTGTTTTTATGTCTTAAATTGACGTTTTTTTAGTTAAATTTCAATATTTGTTTTTATATACCAAATATTTCATTAGTTGTGAAAACCTGTTTTAGTAAAAAAAATTTACTTCTAAAATTACGCTTTTTCTTAAATTTTCACATTACAAATTTAGAACTCTTAAAAGTACGATTTTTCCTAAATTTCAACATTTGAAATTATTTGTTAAATCTTAAAATTGAGTTTTTAACGGTATTTTCAGCATTTGAAAAAATAATGTGTTTCATTGAAATGCAATTTCAAAAAGCAGAAAAGAGAATTTATTAATTGTTTTAGGTGTCTTAAATTGACGTTTTTTAATGAAATTTCAATATTTGTTTTTATATACCAAATATTTCATTACTTGTGAAAACCTGTTTTAATAAAAAAATTTAACTTCTAAAATTACGCTTTTTCTTAAATTTTCACATTACAAATTTAGAACTCTTAAAAGTACGATTTTTCCTAAATTTCAACATTTGAAATTATTTGGTAAATCTTAAAATTGAGTTTTTTTAACGGTATTTTCAGCATTTGAAAAAAAAATGTTTCATTAAAATAAATTTAAAAAACAGAAAAGCGAATTTATTAATAGGTTAGTGCCTAAATTGACTTTCTTTGTTTGAAATTTCAAGAGCGTCCTACAATGTGAAATTATTAAATTTAGTTGTGAAAACCTGTTTTAATAAAAAATTTTAACTTCTAAAATTACGCTTTTTCTTAAATTTTCACATTACAAATTTAGAACTCTTAAAAGTACGATTTTTCCTAAATTTCAACATTTGAAATTATTTGGTAAATCTTAAAATTGAGTTTTTAACGGTATTTTCAGCATTTGAAAAAATAATGTGTTTCATTGAAATGCAATTTCAAAAAGCAGAAAAGAGAATTTATTAATAGTAGTTTTAGGTGTCTTAAATTGACGTTTTTTAATGAAATTTCAATATTTGTTTTTATATACCAAATATTTCATTAGTTGTGAAAACCTGTTTATATAAAAAATTTTAACTTCTAAAATTACGCTTTTTCTTAAATTTTCACATTACAAATTTAGAACTCTTAAAAGTACGATTTTTCCTAAATTTCAACATTTGAAATTATTTGGTAAATCTTAAAATTGAGTTTTTAACGTATTTTCAGCATTTGAAAAAATAATGTGTTTCATTGAAATGCAATTTCAAAAAGCAGAAAAGAGAATTTATTAATTGTTTTAGGTGTCTTAAATTGACGTTTTTTAATGAAATTTCAATATTGTTTTCATATACCAAATATTTCATTAGTTGTGAAACTGTTTTTAATAAAAATTTTAACTTCTAAAATTACGCTTTTTCTTAAATTTTCACATTACAAATTTAGAACTCTTAAAAGTACGATTTTTCCTAAATTTCAACATTTGAAATTATTTGGTAAATCTTAAAATTGAGTTTTTAACGGTATTTTCAGCATTTGAAAAAATAATGTGTTTCATTGAAATGCTATTTCAAAAAGCAGAAAAGTGAATTTATTAATAGTTTTAGGTGTCTAAAATTAAAGTTTTTTAATGAAATTTCAATATTTGTTTTTATATACCAAATATTTCATTAGTTGTGAAAACCTGTTTTAATAAAAAAATATATCTTCTAAAATTACGCTTTTTCTTAAATTTTCACATTACAAATTTAGAACTCTTAAAAGTACGATTTTTCCTAAATTTCAACATTTGAAATTATTTGTTATCTTAAAATTGAGTTTTTAACGGTATTTTCAGCATTTGAAAAAATAATGTGTTTCATTGAAATGCAATTTCAAAAAGCAGAAAAGTGAATTTATTAATTGTTTTAGGTGTCTTAAATTGACGTTTTTTTAGTTAAATTTCAATATTTGTTTTTATATACCAAATATTTCATTAGTTGTGAAAACCTGTTTTAATAAAAAAATTTTAATTCTAAAATTACGCTTTTTCTTAAATTTTCACATTACAAATTTAGAACTCTTAAAAGTACGATTTTTCCTAAATTTCAACATTTGAAATTATTTGGTAAATCTTAAAATTGAGTTTTTAACGGTATTTTCAGCATTTGAAAAAATAATGTGTTTCATTGAAATGCAATTTCAAAAAGCAGAAAAGCGAATTTATTATTTGTTTTAGGTTTCTTAAATTGACGTTTTTTAATGAAATTTCAATATTTGTTTTTATATACCAAATATTTCATTACTTGTGAAAACCTGTTTTAATAAAAAAATTTAACTTCTAAAATTATGCTTTTTCTTAAATTTTCACATTACAAATTTAGATCTTAAATTTTTTAAATTTCTTAAATTTATAATTTCTTAAATTATTTTTAAATCTTAAAATTTGGAGTTTTAAAGGTATTTTTCAGCATTTGAAAAAAATATAAATGTGTTTCATTGAAATAAAATTTCAAAGCAGAAAAGAGAATTATTAATTGTTTTAATGGTGTCTTAAATTGAACGTTTTTTAAATGATTTCATATATGTTTTTTATAACTAAATATTTCATTAGTTGTGAAAACCTGTTTTAATAAAAAATTTTAACTTCTAAAATTACGCTTTTTCTTAAATTTTCACATTACAAATTTAGAACTCTTAAAAGTACGATTTTTCCTAAATTTCAACATTTGAAATTATTTGTTAAATCTTAAAATTGAGTTTTTAACGGTATTTTCAGCATTTGAAAAAATAATGTCGTGATAGAAAAAAATTTACAATTGCTGTAAAAGTGAATTTATAATCGTTTTAAGATGTCCTTAAATTGAAGTTTTTTTAATGAAATTTCAAATTTGTTTTATATACCAAATATTTCAAAAGTAGTGAAAACCTGTTTTAATAAAAAAATTTAACTTCTAAAATTACGCTTTTTCTTAAATTTTCACATTACAAATTTAGAACTCTTAAAAGTACGATTTTTCCTAAATTTCAACATTTTAATTATTTGGTAATTCTTAAAATTGAGTTTTTAACGGTATTTTCAGCATTTGAAAATATAATGTGTTTCATTGAAATGCAATTTCAAAAAGCAGAAAGAGAATTTATTAATTATTTTAACTCTCTAACTGGAAGACTTTTTAATGAAAATTAATATTTGTTTTTCAAATATTATTAAGTTGTCCATTTCTTGTGAAAAATCTGTTTTAATAAAAAAATTTAAAATTTAAATTCGCTTTTCTAAATTTTCACATTAATAATTTAGAACTCTTAAAAGTACGATTTTTCCTATTTCAACATTTGAATATTTGGTTAATCTTAAAATTTAGTTTTTTAACGTATTTTCAGCATTGAAAAAATAATGTGTTCTTGAAATGCTATTACATAAAAGCCAGAAAGTGAATTATTATAGTTTCAGGTGTCTAATATAACGTTTTTAATAAATTTAATATTGTTTATATCAAATATTTCATTAGTTGTGAAAACTGTTTTAATAAAAAAAGTTAACTTCTAAAATACGCTTTTTCTTAAATTTTCACATTTACAAATTTAGAAGAACCTTAAAAAGTACGATTTTACCTTAAATTTCAACATTTGAAATATTTGTTAAACTTTAAATTGAGTTTTTAACGATAGTATTTTCAGCATTTGAAAAAAGTGTTCATTTGAAAGCCAATTTCAAAAAAGCAGAAAAAAGAATTTATAATAGTTTTAGTGTCTTAAATTGACGTTTTTAATGAAATTTCAATATTGTTTTTATATACCAAATATTTCATTAGTTGTGAAAACTGTTTTAATAAAAAAATTTAACTCTAAAAATTACGCTCTTCTAATTTTCAATTACAAATTTTTAGACTCTAAAAAGTACGATTTTTCCTAAATTTTCAACATTTGAAATTGATTTTGGTAAATTAAAATTGTTTTTAACTGAATTTCAGCATTTGAAAAAATAATGTGTTTCATTGAAATGCTATTTCAAAAAGCAGAAAAGTGAATTTATTAATAGTTTTAGGTGTCTTAAATATACGTTTTTTTAATGAAATTTCAATATTTGTTTTTATATACCAAATATTTCATTAGTTGTGAAAACCTGTTTTAATAAAAAATTTTAACTTCTAAAATTACGCTTTTTCTTAATTTTCACATTTACAATTTAGAACTCTTAAAATACGATTTTTCATAATTTCAACATTTGAAATTTATTTGTTAAATTTAATAATTGAGTTTTTAACGTGTATTTTCACTTTGAAAAAATAATGTGTTCATTGAAATGCTATTTCAAAAGCAGAAAAGTGAATTAGTTAATAGTTTTAGGTGTCTAAATTAAAGTTTTTTAATGAATTTCAATATTTGTTTTTATACACCAAAAATTTCATTAATTGTGAAAACCTGTTTTAATAAAAAAATATATCTTCTAAAATTACGCTTTTTCTTAAATTTTCACATTACAAATTTAGAACTCTTAAAAGTACGATTTTTCCTAAATTTCAACATTTGAAATTATTTGGTTAATCTTAAAATTGAGTTTTTAACGGTATTTTCAGCATTGAGATTATAATGTTTCATTGAAATGCTATTTCAAAAGCAGAAAAGTGAATTTATTAATAGTTTTAGGTGTCTTAAATTGACGTTTTTTTAATGAAATTTCAATATTTGTTTTTATATACCAAATATTTCATTAGTTGTGAAAACCTGTTTTAATAAAAAAATTTAACTTCTAAAATTACGCTTTTCTTAAATTTTCACATTACAAATTTAGAACTCTTAAAAGTACGATTTTTTCTAAATTTCATTTGAAATTATTTGTTAAATTTTAAATTGAGTTTTTAACGGTATTTTCAGCATTTGAAAAAATAATGTGTTTCATTGAAATGCAATTTCAAAAAGCAGAAAAGAGAATTTATTAATTGTTTTAGGTGTCTTAAATTGACGTTTTTTAATGAAATTTCAATATTTTTTTATATACCAAATATTTCATTACTTGTGAAATTCTGTTTTAATAAAAAATTTTAACTTCTAAAATTACGCTTTTGCTTAAATTTTCACATTACAAATTTAGAACTCTTAAAAGTACGATTTTTCCTAAATTTCAACATTTGAAATTATTTGGTAAATCTTAAAATTGAGTTTTTAACCGTATTTTCAGCATTTGAAAAAATAATGTGTTTCATTGAAATGCAATTTAAAAAGCAGAAAAGCGAATTTATTAATAGTTTTAGGTGTCTTAAATTGACGTTTTTTTAATGAAATTTCAATATTTGTTTTTATATACCAAATATTTCATTAGTTGTGAAAACCTGTTTTAATAAAAAATTTTAACTTCTAAAATTATCTTTTTTCTTAAATTTTCACATTACAAATTTAGAACTCTTAATAGTTTTCAACATTTGAAAATATTTGGTAAATCTTAAAATTGAGTTTTTAACGGTATTTTCAGCATTTGAAAAAATAATGTGTTTCATTTAATGCAATTTCAAAAAGCAGAAAAGAGAATTTATTAATTGTTTTAGGTGTCTTAAATTGACGTTTTTTAATGAAATTTCAATATTTGTTTTTATATACCAAATATTTCATTAGTTGTGAAAACCTGTTTTAATAAAAAATTTTAACTTCCAAAATTACGCTTTTTCTTAAATTTTCACATTACAAATTTAGAACTCTTAAAAGTACGATTTTTCCTAAATTTCAACATTTGAAATTATTTGGTAAATCTTAAAATTGAGTTTTTAACGGTATTTTCAGCATTTGAAAAAATAATGTGTTTCATTAAAATGCAATTTCAAAAACAGAAAAGAGAATTTATTAATTATTTTAGGTGTATTAAATTGACGTTTTTTAATGAAATTTCAATATTTGTTTTTATATACCAAATATTTCATTAGTTGTGAACCTGTTTTAATAAAAAAATTAAACTTCTAAAATTACGCTTTTTCTTAAATTTTCACATTACAAATTTAGAACTCTTAAAAGTACGATTTTTCCTAAATTTCAACATTTGAAATTATTTGGTAAATCTTAAAATTGAATTTTTAACGTATTTCAGCATTTGAGAATAATGTGTTCATTGAAATTCGCAATTTCAAAAAGCAGAAAGAGAATTTATTAATTGTTTAGTGTCTAAAATTGAGTTCAATTTGAAATTTCAATATTTGTTTTTTATACCAAATATTTCATTAGTTGTGAAAACCTGTTTTAATAAAAAAATTTAACTTCTAAAATTACGCTTTTTCTTAAATTTTCACATTACGAATTTAGAACTCTTAAAAGTACGATTTTTCCTAAATTTCAACATTTGAAATTATTTGGTAAATCTTAAAATTGAGTTTTTAACGGTATTTTCAGCATTTGAAAAAATAATGTGTTTCATTGAAATGCAATTTCAAAAAGCTGAAAAGTGAAATTATTAATAGTTTTAGATGTCTTAAATTGACGTTTTTTAATGAAATTTCAATATTTGTTTTTATATACCAAATATTTCATTAGTTTTGAAAACCTGTTTTAATAAAAATTTCTTCTAAAATTACGCTTTTTCTTAAATTTTCCACCAATACAAGTTTAGAAACTCTAGTGTACGATTTTTCCTAAATTTCAACATTTGAAATTATTTGGTTAATCTTAAAATTGAGTTTTTTACGGATTTTCAGCATTTGAAAAATATATGTGTTTATAAATCATTTAAAAAGCAGAAAAGAGATTTATTAATTGTTTTAGGGTCTTAAATAGACGTTTCTTAAAATGAAATTTCAATATTTGGTTTAATTACCAAATATTTTCATTAGTTGGGAAAACCTGTTTAATAAAAAATTGTTAACTCAAAATTACGCTTTCTAAATTTCATCATTCAATTTTAAAAGTCTAAGTACGATTTTTCCTAATTTCAACATTTGAAATTATTTGGTAAATCTTAAAATTGAGTTTTTAACGGTATTTTCAGCATTTGAAAAAATAATGTGTTTCATTGAAATGCAATTTCAAAAAGCAGAAAAGAGAATTTATTAATTATTTTAGGTGTCTTAAATGACGTTTTTATATGAATTTCGAGAGTATGTGTGTGTATTACCAATATTTCATTAGTTGTGAAAACCTGTTTAATAAAAAAATTTAACTTAAAATTACGGCTTTTTCTTAAATTTCACATACAAATTTAGAACTCTTAGAAATTACGATTTTTCCTAAATTTAACATTTGAAAAATTATTTGGTAAATTTAAAATTGATTTTTTAAGGTTTTTTCAAGCATTTTAAAAAAAAAATTGTTTTTAATTAAAATGCTTTTTCAAAAAAGCAGAAAGTGATTTATTAATAGTTTTAGGTGTCTAAATTTTGACGTTTTTTATGAAATTTTAAATATTTGTTTTATCTACCAAATAATTTCATTAGGTGAAAACCTTTTTATAAAGGAAAATTTAATTCTAAAATTAGCTTTTCTAAATTTCACATTACAAATTTAGAACCTTAAAAGTACGATTTTCCTAAAATTCAACATTGAAATTATTTGTATAATCTTAAAATTGAGTTTTTAACGATAGTAATTTTCAGCATTTGAAAAAATATGTGTTTCATTGAATGCAATTTCAAAAAGCAAAAGAGAATTTATAATAGTTTTAGGTGTCTAATTGACGTTTTTAATGAAATTTCAGTAATTTGTTTTTATATACCAAAAATTTCATTATTGTGAAACTGTTTAAATAAAAAAAAATTTAACTTGTTAAAAAATACGCTTTTCTTAATTTCACTTACAAAATTTGAACTCTAAATATACGATTTTTCCTAATTTCAACATTTTAAATTATTTGTAATTCTTAAATTGAGTTTTTTTAATGAAATTTAGCATTGAAAAAAAAAATGTGTTTCATTGACATGCAAATTTACAAAAAGCAGAAAAGAGAATTGTTTAATTGTTGTTAAGGTTGTCTAATTGACGTTTTTTTAAATGAAAATTTCAATATGTTTTTTTTAATCATACCATACTTTTTCATTAGTTTGATAACCCTGTCTTTAATAAACGAAATTTTAACTTCTAAATTACGCTTTTTCTTAATTTTCACATTACATTTTAGATATAAAAATCCAAAGATTTCCAAATTTCAACATTTGAAATTATTTTGAATTCTTAAAATGAGTTTTTTACGGGCTTTTCAGCATTGAAAAAATAATGTGTTTCATTGAAATGCAAATTCAAAAAGCAGAAAAGAGAATTTATTAATTGTTTTAGGTGTCTTAAATTGACGTTTTTTAATGAAATTTCAATATTTGTTTTTATATACCAAATATTTCATTAGTTTTGAAAACCTGTTTTAATAAAAAATTTTAACTTCTAAAATTACGCTTTTTCTTAAATTTTAACATTACAAATTTAGAACTCTTAAAAGTACGATTTTTCTAAATTTCAACATTTGAAATTATTTGGTAATTCTTAAAATTGAGTTTTTAACGGTATTTTCAGCATTTGAAAAAATAATGTGTTTCATTGAAATTCAATTTCAAAAAGCAGAAAAGAGAATTTATTAATTGTTTTAGGTGTCTTAAATTGACGTTTTTTAATGAAATTTCAATATTTGTTTTTATATACCAAATATTTCATTACTTGTGAAAACCTGTTTTAATAAAAAAATTAACTTCTAAAATTACGCTTTTTCTTAAATTTTCACATTACAAATTTAGAACTCTTAAAAGTACGATTTTTCCTAAATTTCAACATTTTGAAATTATTTGTTAATTCTTAAAATTGAGTTTTTAACGGTATTTTCAGCATTTGAAAAAATAATGTTTCATTGAAATGCAATTTCAAAAAGCAGAAAAGTGAATTTATGAAATTTTCATTAAGGTGTCTTAATTGACGTTTTTTAATAAATTCAATATTTGTTTTTATATACC
Organism: Trachelipus rathkii; assembly: GCA_015478945.1. Lineage (NCBI taxonomy): Eukaryota > Metazoa > Arthropoda > Malacostraca > Isopoda > Trachelipodidae > Trachelipus > Trachelipus rathkii. The sequence continues at coordinate 10,637 of JABUQX010020800.1, forward strand.
AAATATTTGGTATTTTTTAAAACCTGTTTAATAAAAAAATTTTACCTTCTAAAATTACGCTTTTTCCTAAATTTTCACATTACAAATTTAGAACTCTTAAAAGTACGATTTTTCCTAAATTTCAACATTTGAAATTATTTGTAAATTTTAAAATTGAGTTTTTAACGGTATTTTCAGCATTTGAAAAAATAATGTGTTTCATTGAAATGCAATTTCAAAAAGCAGAAAAGAGAATTTATTAATTGTTTTAGTGTCTTAAATTGACGTTTTTTAATGAAATTTCAATATTTGTTTTTATATACCAAATATTTCATTAGTTGTGAAAACCTGTTTTAATAAAAATTTTAACTTATAATTACGCTTTTGCTTAAATTTTCACATTACAAATTTAGAACTCTTAAAAGTACGATTTTTCCTAAATTTCAACATTTGAAATTATTTGGAATTTCTTAAAATTGAGTTTTTAACGGTATTTTCAGCATTTGAAAAAATTATGTGTTTCATTGAAATGCAATTTCAAAAAGCAGAAAAGCGAATTTTTTAATAGTTTTAGGTGTCTTAAATTGACGTTTTTTAATGAAATTTCAATATTTGTTTTTATATACCAAATATTTCATTAGTTGTGAAAACCTGTTTTAATAAAAAATTTTAACTTCTAAAATTACGCTTTTTCTTAAATTTTCACATTACAAATTTAGAACTCTTAAAAGTACGATTTTTCCTAAATTTCAACATTTGAAATTATTTGGTAATTCTTAAAATTGAGTTTTTTACGGGATTTTCAGCATTTGAAAAAATAATGTGTTTCATTGAAATGCAATTTCAAAAAGCAGAAAAGTGAATTTATTAATAGTTTTAGGTGTCTTAAATTGACGTTTTTTAATGAAATTTCAATATTTGTTTTTATATACCAAATATTTCATTACTTGTTGTAATGCAGTAATACACGTAATACATAACTTTGTCTCATTTATGTATTGTAAAGCAATGGCAGCATGGTCAGTGTTATTTCACTTTCATTTTCTATGTTTACGGTGTATCATTGCAATGGCTCATCAGAAGAATAATTGTAAATATGTTTATAATTCATGCGTAAACGATAGCCAATAAAAACTTGTTTTTCGGAACTTAACTTTTGAAACGTGAGTTTTGATTGGTCGTCGCTTGCAAGTCTGTAGTAATAATAATAATAAATTATTATTATTATTATTATTATTATTATTATTATTATTATTATTATTATTATTATTATTATTATTATTATTTTAATGTTATAAGGTAACTGCGCATTATATGTAAATGTGTATGGAATTATATTTAATTTTATATAGTGTGGAGCGCACAATGTATAAATTTGTTTGATTTTCATGTTTCGGTTTTAGAAGAAAATTGAGATTTCTAGCGAACAGAGTTTCGGTTGTAAAGAAATACCAATTTTTGTTTCTGCTGGAAGTGTAATATATATTTGCTCTACTAAAATAATTAATAAGTGGATACATCATTTTATTTATTATTTTAAGGATTATGGTTGGATGGCTGAGCGTAAACTCATTGACGAAAATTTATATAAATAAGAAATTTATGAATATTTTATATCTTTTGCTTTTATCTGTCGTCCATCAAAGTGCTTACAGTTGGTACGCGCTTGTAGCTCTGTCTGATCGATGTTATTATTATTATTTTAGTGTGCATATTCTTGTAAATCGTGAAGGTGTTTTATTTTGTATTATATTATTAATTAATTGTGTTAATGTTTTTAAATGCAAAAAGGTGTTGTAATTTTCAATGTGGAAATCTTGTGGCTTAGTTTTGTTGTAAAGCCAGTAATGTTTTAAGTTATGTGTTAAATGTAAGTTTGTTTATTCGTGTAAGAATAATTTTGCTTTACCGTTATATGAGTGTCGTCTGTTGATCACAGTTTGCTAATGCATAATATCTGCGGTGTTGCCATAAGTCACTAGCAGGTAAGAGTACTTATTATTGATGTGTATTATTTTTGTAACATGGTAAAGATTCTTTCGTGGTGTTAAACCAAAAGTATTTAACAATTAAAGTTGTAATATTTTATATGTGAAAAGTTCTTAAAATCATATTGTATTTATTTGAAATTAATATTTGTTTAAATATTAGTTGGCAACTCTTTTGCTTTAAGACAACAGCTGATCCTGTCCAGCTGTAATTGCATTCATTTGTTCACACTGAAAAATCGACATACTCAATAGTTGTCTAAATCTTTTAATTTTCAAGTTAATAGTTTAAATCGTTTGTAAAGTCAGTTTGTCTATTATTATTTTCTGATATACTTTTCTCGTCATATATATCATGTGAACATATGTCTGTATGATACTTTAATTTTATTTGATTAATGTAGGGCAAAGATTTATATGAAGTATTTTGGTAAAGTACTTATGTTGATATTTCATTTATTTTCTGAGCATAATTTTTTATATATTATATTATATATAATTATATATATATATATATATATATATATATACTATTATTAATAATATATATATATATATATATTATATATATATATATTATATATATATACTTGGTAGTTAGTGTTTGGTATTATATATGCGGTGCGTATATATGCAGATGTCTAAAGATATCTGGTTATATATATTCATGGATATATAAAACTTGTATTTGTTTATAAAATATATATATATATATATATATATATATATATATATATATATATATATATATATATATATATTATATATATATATATATTAAGTATATATATATATATAATTGGTATATCTAGTACTGAAGTTCTATAGTTGCGGTGCGTATATATACAGATATCTAACAATATCTGGCTATATATTCATGGAAGTATAAAACCTAATTTGTAAGATCAGTACGTTATTCATTTTTTTTATTAAAATACTTCTAAAATTTTCCCAGTGGTTTCCTTCAATATTTCCAAACGTGTTTCTCTTTCATTTATTTAACATTCATTAGTATTGAGTTTCAACGTCTTATAAAGGCTTGGTTTAGTGGTCTAGAGATTGATCACAAATTGAGTTCATTCATTGATAAGAAGTACTATCTGAATTGTTTCACATAAGATAAAGAACTCGGTCAAACCGTTTTATTAAACTTGAGAGTCTTCAACGAGAGTAAGTCGGTGAGTTTTTAGTATAGTTTGTTCGTAACAAATTGCACAGGCCCGGTACCCACTATAGAATACTTGGATACTGTTATATATAGGTGAGAATATAATTGGTGTTAGATGATTGACTGTCACGCGCCTGGCCATTGGGATTGTGTTTTAAGTCTGCGAAGAGTAAGTGTTATGACAATAATTTTATGATCTTTTATCAATCACCCTAACATTTCATAATTTGGAATGCCTGTCCGAATCCTTAGTTAGTAGATGAGTATAAGTACATCTGTCCAGGACTACGTTAATAAATTTGGATAGTCTTGTCCGGAAACTTATATTATAACATTTCAGCTAATACTTCTTATCATTGAATTGCTCGTAGTAGAGTTATTTGTGTTATATCATTGAATATTTGAACTCAAGGTAGTACAGTTGTTTGTTAAAACCTGTACCAGAACTAATGTTCTAGTGTTGCAACTTATACTCCGGTCGTTGATATATGATATAAGTTGATATTATATTGTTTTTTTTTAACTGTCAATATAGTCATTTTGATTATTTGTCTTATTGAAGTTAAACGTATTTAATTTTTCTGTGCGTATTGGTGGGATAACAAACTGTTAATCCAACAATAAATTACGTTTGAAAATAAAGAAACACTTGGTTATGAGATATTGGTATTTTTATTTTATATTAGGCTCTTATAAATATATATAATATATAAATATATGTATACTATATTATATTAATATTGTGTAGATAGGCATTAAAATTTGCAAAGTTTGAGCGGAGCGAAATAGTGGTTTCCCGGAATTCACAATTTTCCTCTGTTGGAGTTCTTTAGGGAAAACACTAGTACCCCTATATATATATTTTTTAAAATTTATTGCAGATTGGTGTAAACTAGATATATATATATTTTAATATAATATATATACATTAGTAATTTTGCGATTAGAAAGTTTGTTTTTATGCGTTATCAATTGGTAACAAGTTTGTAAAATTTGGAATGAAAATCGGGAATATACGTTTTGTGACGGTGATAAGTGACTTTAGTGACTAAACGGTGTATTTGTAATTCGATATATTCTAACAAGTCAGAACTATGGTTATGTCTTAAGGCTGAATTTAGCAAAAATTGTAAAATCAGCGGGTCTCATCGATGAGGTGACTGCCCAGATTATGAGGGGGGAAAAGGTTAGCGCATGGAAGCTGATGATAAGAGATTCGCTTAAAATGCAGCCGAAAAAAAAGAGACTAGAATGAATATCGGCGCGGGTCGCAAATACGGAGAGCTAGATTAAAAGCTGAGAATCAGAAAGCCAAAATAGAAAAAGCTAAGCGAAAAGCTGAAGCTAAAGTAGAAAAAGCTAAGCGAAAAGCTGAAGCTAAAGTAGAAAAAGCTAAGCGAAAAGTTGAAGCTGAAATAGAAAAAGCTGAGGCTCAGAAAACTAATAAAGTATTTGAAGAAAGTATTGTTAGTACAGAGTACTACATGGGATCTCATCTTTTAAAACTCACAGCTGATAGTCACGCACGGAATCACAGTCACGCAAAAAGAAATCACAGTCACGTTGAAAAAGGCACACAGAATAATAATAATTATAGATCTAAAGGCAATGGTTACTCCACAAGCGGTAATCAGAAAAGTAGCAATCAACAAGCACCGCGAGCGACTAATTATGAAAGCAGGATCAGAAGTAGGAGTGGCGACAGACAGAAACATCGTCGTAGTAACAGTGAGCCGAGAGAAGCGCCCACGTGTTTTAGGTGTCAAAGGAGAGGGCATTACTCGAGGGATTGTCGAGCCCCTCCGTATTTCAACAATAGTAGTAGGGGGCAGAATAACTCAGGGAGACAAAAGGAAGAAACGAAGAGCACAGGAGCCTCTGGAGTCTCTGGTAACGGCGGTGAAGCCCTGAACTACTCAGGTGAAGAGCCGAAGCTCCTGGATGAGTTTAAAAAGGTGAAAAATGACGAAACGTCGCACCTACCTGTAACGTATGGGACGGTAAACGGCTTTAAGTCAAAACCCTCCGAGATCCGGTGTAGATGTGGTGGTTGGCGAGAGAAGTTTTCCGAAGAGGGGTTATGTTGGAAACACATGAAGATAGTTTGTTGGACGGTACAGTAATCGAAGCTCCACTTGCAAATATTGATGTGGATACCCCTTATTATGTAGGGAGGACAACCGCGGCGGTATTGCCGGAGGTTGTGTATGATTTGGTAATCGGGAATGTCAAAGGCGCATTGCCCTTAAGTCAGCCTAATCTCGCTTGGGAGTCGACTATGAGTCGAGGGCCTCGTAATGTAGAGGTCGCGCGTGACATTAGTAGCGTGCTGGTCCCCATCGCTGAGAGCGCTGAAGAAGGTTCACAAGAGGAACCTAATCAAACCAATCATAAATTTGGAATGGCAAGTTGGGAGGTGAGTGAGTCGTACGGAAGGAAACTGTCAGTACCACAATCGTTTGACATCTGTAGTGAAGATGTCGCGCCAACCATGGAACCATCACTAAGTGCGATGGCTGGGTGCAAATGTTCACCCGAAAATGAGAACGTTACAGGAGAAGATGAAGTGAAAACCCCCAAAGATCTATTAAACAATGTTGAAAATGACACGAGAGTGGTAGATGTTCAGGAAACATCGATGGTAGAGAGCACGAAGTCATCTGGTGTAACAGATCGTGCTGATGAAGATGACGAGATGGTAAGAGGTGACACAAAAAGTCACACACAAAGTTCTAGAGAGAATGATGTTGTAGCTGTGGTGGAAGGGGAGATAACCCTTGGTGGTGATGTACAAGAACTGGTTAATGAGCGGAAGACTTTTAAAAGTAAACAGAAAGATGCGATGTCTCACAGAGAGGAAGTTAAAGAGTATAGTGTAAAGGAAGTTTGCGACGGTATGCCGGAACGCAGGGAGAAGTTGAAGAGTCATCCTCAGTATTATTACTGGGACAGTCAGAAATCAATGCGTTCAGGATCAAAAGTTGGGAACAAGGGAAGAGCAAGGTTCGCTGAACTGTTCAGTGAGGAAGAAAAGGCATTGTGCAATAATACTTCGATAAAAGAAGTGAAGTTGAGACGCCGAGACTGCCACGGAAAAGTGGTACAGTCGGTCAATGGTGATAAACGGCACAATGCAAGGTTTGAAAACGAAGTAGTTAGAGAAGACATCGGCAGCATGAAAAAGGTTTGGATAATAAAAGAAGTTATGTGCGGAGAGGGTAAGAGAACATACTGCAGGAGGAGTGAAGGAGGAATGTCAGGAGAAAAGGAAAGATGTGAAACTGATTGTAGAAGTGAGGAGTGTGATGAAGATGAGGAGTCTCACATGAAGAGTCATCACATGGTGAAACTGTTGTTTGCCAGGAAGATGAGAGGAGTTGGCAAAAAGGGAGAAGAGTGTCTAAAGAGACACAGAAACACAAAGAAATGTGTTATATTATGGAAGAAGTTGGAGAGAAAAGGAGATAACGAAGAAAGAAGAGGGTGTAGGTCTGGAGGAAAGGGTGGAAGAAGAATATTGATAATTGTGTGTCAAAGAAAAATGCCAGTAAAGATGGTCACAACGAAGATAAAAGATGAAAGAAACGAAGCTGACTATTTTGTTAAAAATAGTTTTAAATATTTTGTGACCCGGCGCAAACACCCGACTACTCTTGTGACTGTTTTTCAAAGGAAAATTTAAGTTTGCCCTAATCCACATTAGTGGGTGAGATAATGTCGTCAATGACCATTTAAGCAGATCATATGCCGACAACACATCTGGTCCATTATCAGGAGACGCTACCGAAGAAGGAGCTCTGAATAAATGAGTCCAATGTTTTGATCACGTGTACATAAAGCAAAATGTACACATTTGCTTCAAAGGGTGGGCCAAAGATGTAATGCAGTAATACACGTAATACATAACTTTGTCTCATTTATGTATTGTAAAGCAATGGCAGCATTGTCAGTGTTATTTCACTTTCATTTTCTATGTTTACGGTGTATCATTGCAATGGCTCATCAGAAGAATATTTGTAAATATGTTATAATTCATGCGTAAACGACAGCCAATAAAAACTTGTTTTTCGGGACTTAACTTGAAACATGAGTTTTGATGTCGTCGCTTGCAAGTCTTAGTAAAATAATAATATTATTATTATTATTATTATTATTATTATTATTATTATTATTATTATTATTATTATTATTATTATTATTATTATTATTATTATTATTATTATTTTAATGTTATAAGGTTACTGCGCATTATATATAAAATTTGAATTATAATTTATTTTATATAGTGGGAGCGCAACAATGTATAAATTGTTTGATTTCATGTTTCGGTTTTAAAGAAAAATGAGATTCTAGCGAACAGAGTTCGGTTGCTTAAAGAAATACCAATTTTTCGTTCCTGCTGGAATTGTAATATACATTCGCTGTACTAAAATAATTAATAATGGATACACCATTTCATTGTTAGTTTAAGATTATGATTGAATGCTGAGCGTAAACTCATTGACGAAAATTTATATAAATAAGAAATTTATGAATATTTTATATCTTTTGCTTTTATCTGCCGTCTATCAAAGTGCTTACAGTTGGTACGCGCTTGTGCTCTGTCTGATCGATGTTATTATTATTATTTTAGTGTGCATATTCTTGTAAATCGTGGAAGGTGTTTTTATTTTGATATATATTATTTAAATAATGTAGTGTTAATATTTAAATTGCAAAAAGTGTTTGTAATTTTCAATGTGGAAATCTTGTGGCTTAGTTCTTGTAAAGCCAGTAATGTTTTAAGTTATGTGTTAAATGTAAGTTGTTATTGTGTAAGATAAATTTTTTGCTTTACCGTTATATGAGTGTCGTCGTTGATCACAGTTTGCTTAATGCATAATTATCTGCGGTGTTGCCATAAAAGCACTAGCAGGCTAAGCAGTATATATTATGATGTGTATTATTTTTGTTACGTGCGTAACAGAATTCTTTTGTGATTAAAACCTAAAGTATTAACATTAAAGTTGCAATTTTTTATAGATAAAAAAATTTTAATGGAAATATTGAATTTATTTGAGAATTATTATTTGTTTTAATTACTAGTTTGGCAAACTCTTTGCATTTAAGACAAACAGCTATCCTGTCAGCTGTAATTGCATTCATTTGTTCACACTGAAAAATCGACCATACTCAATAGTTGTCAAAATCTTTTAATTTTCAAGTTAATAGTTTAAATCATTTGTAAAGTCAGTTTGTCTATATATTATTTTCTTGATATACTTTACTCGTTCATATATATCATTGAACATATATATCTGTATGTATATTATAAATATATATATAAATGTATGGGCAAAGATTTATATGAATATTTTGTAAAGTACTTATGTTGATATTTCATTTATTTTCTTTGAGCATAATATTTAAATATATATATATATATATAATATATATATATATATATATATATATATATATATATATATATATATATATATATATATATATATATATATTATATATATATTTTTTGGGTAGTAGTGTTTGGTATTATATATGCGGTGCGTATATATGCAGATATCTAAAGATATCTGGCTATATATATTCATGATATATAAAACTTTGTTGTTGTGTTAAAGTATATATATATAATATATATATAATATATATATATAATATATATATTATATATATATATATAATTAATATATATTATATATATATATATAATATATTATATTATATGAATGTATATTCTAGTACTGAAGGTTGTATAGTTGCGGTGCGTATGTATACAGATATCTAACGATATCTGGCTATATATTCATGGAAGTATAAAACCTAATTTGTAAGATCAGTACGTTATTCATTTTTTTTTATTAAAATACTTCTAAAATTTTCCCAGTGGTTTCCTTCAATATTTCCAAACGTGTTTCTTTTTCATTTATTTAAGTATTCAATTAGCTATTGATTTAAGTCTTAAAAGGCTTTGGTTTAGTGGTCTAGAGATTGATCACAAATTGAGTTCATTCATTGATAAGAAAAGTATTATCTGAATTGTTTCATATGAAGAGTCTTCAACGAGAGATAAGTCGGTGAGTTTAAGTATAGTTTTGTTCTGCAACATTGCACAGGCCGGTAGCCCACTTAATAGAAGACTTGGATACTGTTATGATATAGGTTTGAGAATATAATTGGTGTTAGATGATTGGACTGTCACGGGGGCCTGGCCATTGGGATTTGTTTT
>JABUQX010020800.1:27500-30000 GCA_015478945.1 Trachelipus rathkii
GCTTATCGAAGAGATCTATAATCCATAGACAGATGCGTAGTAAATATACTCATTAGATTGCGTACCAAAATGGACGGAATATAGTATGATCTAAAAACTCTAGAGACTCCTATAGTCCCCTGCTGATACGCTATCTTATAAATGGCTGCCAATTTTTTTGCATGATAACTTGAAAACAAAGAAATTATGGTTTTAATTAGAGAAAAAAAAAATAAAATCTATCGTTTAAAATTTTAACATCGAGAACACTTTAGCAATCTTAATTATTAATTACATTACCTTGACCACAGAGACTGGCAGATTTCGCAAATATCATCCGGTGGTTCCGACTGAAGTCTCTCAGCAGTGCGACTGGAGCGGCAAGGTGGAACTTGCGACCCAAAACAGACAGTTGATAGAGGAGCGATCCGACGAGGAAACATGAAAGAGGACGCGTTTTGATTTTGTTATTGTCACACTTGCACTGTATTACTGTAAGTCTAATTTATTGTTATTTGTAATAAGGAATCCCATGAACAAGCTTAACTGTGTAGGGTGTTTGGTATTAAAGTTACAGGAATTGTTTTAAGGTTACTGTGAATTTTGAGGAGTAAGTTACACAGTTTATCGATGGAATTATTAAGGTTAAAGCTACAGGAATTGTTTCATGAAATTGAAAATTGCTCATTTTTGTTATATAAAGAAACTGGTTATTTTAGATGATACTGATTTTAATGCTTTTAAGAAAATGATTATTTATCGCTTTGAAAGTGGTGTTTTGAATTATATTTTACGAAAATCTTTGTTTATTTTAATCCTCCTCATTATTGTTGCAACAAAAAGGTTAAGTTTTAAGGATAAATGAAAGACCGATCTGCTACAATATACACAATACTATACTATATAATACTACTCTATCATCATATATAATAAATATATAATATTATATCATATTACTATACCTTACTAACAATATACTATATAATCAATATAATATATATATATAATATATTTTTATATTTGAATATATATATAGATCTCTACAATATATAATATAATAATATATATATATTGCATATTTGTAGATACTGTACTATGACTACCAACCGGGTACTTAACCTTAAACTTAAACTTAACTTAACTTCTTAACCTAACCTAAATTAAATTTCATTATATACCAAGTAGTGATCAATAAACTCAGAGTATATGGAACTACCGCTAGGCTTGTGAGTTATTGAAATACAACCTGCACTAGTTACAGTACAGCATCAACAATATTGCCATTATTATATATAATATATATATATAATATTATATAATATACTATATATATAATATAATATATATATACTTATATAATAAATATATATATATATATATATATATAATAATATATATACATATATATATATAATAAGGCACTTTTCCCTAAAAGGATGTACATAAAAATGTTACATATCGAAATATCGCTGAACCCTAATCTTCTGACCATGTACAGTGACATGTTAACAGGATTTCTAACAGAAGAAAAGGAAAAGTGCCACATGAAACTGAAGATGAAGGAATAATTTTTATATTTTAATTTCTGTTTAATCTAATCTTAAAAAAAAAAAAATTAAGGGGGCTCGAGCCGACGTGGGACAGAGGGGGACGCAAGTCCCCCCCGTCTTCCCCTCTGAGGCCCGAGAGACCCTGACGTGTCTTGGACATCTGGCATTTAATCTTGGTATTCCTTTAGTTTAAAAAAAAAAAAAACTGTTATTGCAACCTTGTTGCCTTGAAATAATCGAAAAAAATTCTATTAACATAGCTCGTTCGATATAATATCCGGTCTCAACATCCTTTTAAAGCAGAAATATCCTGACATATAAATTATACATAGAATAGTACACTATCACATATACATACTAGACCTACTCAATAGTAGTATAATATATAGTTATATAAAGATATATATAGTATATACATATATATATATATATATATATATATATATATATATATATATATATATATATATGCCTAATTATAGAATGTGATCAGTAGAAATTTCGAGAAACAGTAAAAAATTCTGCGGGATCGACTCGCGCTTGTTTCGCGTACACAATTTAGTTTGCTATATATATATATATATATACTATATAGGTAATTTGCATCAAAGTAAGTTATATCCCTACCCTTCTTCCTCTCCATAATTGCAAGCTTTCTATCAACAAGGATTCGACCCACAACTACGATGCCACCACTTTTACCGATTGGGCACCCCCAATCAACAAATCATTACTTGCAAAAATGGAAAGGAAGACAATACTCTGATTTTTAACATATAATCTATAAACATATTTCAATAAAATAACAATAAAATAATTAACATTTCAAATAATCCTTTATCAAAATACACGCTTTAAACAGTCATTTTAACCTTCGAGGCGGACCAAACTGATTTACAGGAGACAGGACAGGCGACGGCGGCAGAGTTCTTCCACAGTGAAATCCCCAATGCTCGGTACAGGGCAACCAA
>JABUQX010020800.1:32500-37500 GCA_015478945.1 Trachelipus rathkii
GATATATATAATATATAATATATATACTACTAGACTAATATATATAATATATACTATATACTTGGTAGTTAAACCCTTCATAGGAGGCGACCTTGTCTTCTTTGACACGTGTTTACGTTATTTCAGTTCAAAGATCTGGTGAAACTTATTAGGGTAAGAAAGTTGCATCATTCATCGTTTAGGTATCCATACAATTTAACACGTGACAACTTTAATTTACATCTTGACATTTTAACAATTACCATGCATGATACTGATTGCCGGTTGTTGTTATTTTATTAAACATTCGTTGAAAAGTAAATACGTAACACCAAAGACCAAACTCTTACCGATATTAGTTTAGCGGGCAAATACTTAAGATTGTGGTCAATAAAATTTTTTTGCATTAGAGTCGCTTGGATCAAACAGGGCAATCCAGTAATTAACTTAACTTTTAACTTAACTTAACTTAACTTTCAACTTTTAACTTTTAACTTTTAACTTTTACTTTATTATAGTACCATAGAAGCAGATTTTAACTTTTAAAATGTTAACTTAATTTTAACTCTTTTAACTTAACTTTTAACTTAACTTAACTTACCTTAACTTAGAGTGATATATTATATATTATATATATATAGATATATATATATATATATATATATATATATATATAATATAATATATATAATATATAGATATATATATATATATATAATATATTTTACTATATATATAATATAAATATGAGAGAGAGAGAGAGAGAGATGAGAGAGAGAGGAGAGAGAGAGAGAGAGAGAAGAGAGAGAGAGAGAGAGAGAGGGAGAGAGAGAGTCGAGAGAGAGAGAGAGAGTTACCGACCCAAGCGACTTTAACGCAAAAAATTTCAACGCATAAAATTTGTACTGATCACAAACTTAATATTTGTCGTCTTAGCTATGGTTCTATGTTTTCACTACATACGCTAAACATTACCTGGTATTTAGCGATATGGAGTATGAAGAGAAAACATGTATATAATGATTATCTAGTAAACCCAAATGGGAAATGAATTTATTCATCATTTCTATTAATTAATATGTAACTTTTGATTTGGCTGATAACGTAAAATTATATTTATTTCATGACGATGGACAGGAGGAGTGAAAATTTAGCATTGAAGGGTAAAATTGTAGGGCTTCACGAAAGCGGCATGAACAAAAGCCAGATCGCCAGGCACCTTGGTCTTAACATCAAGAATGCTATGAAGTGGATCCAAAGATATGAAGATGAAGGAGATCTAAGAGATCGTCCTCGTAGCGGTGCCCCTCGTTGCACTACTAGAGCTGAAGACCATGAAATTGTCCATTACGTAACTCAAAATCCCTTCACGAATGCCAAAGACATCCAGAGGCAACTACATATTGACTGTTCTTCAGATATAGTTCGTAGGCGTCTCAAAGATGTGGGTATTTATCACAGAGTACCAGCTATAAAACAAAAATTGACAGAACAACATAAAAGAGCGAGACTAGCCTTTGCTACAGAACATGCGCAGAAAGACATGGAGTTTTGTTCTCGGCTGGTTTTTAGCGATGAGAAAACCTTTTCATCTACAGATCACGGTCCACTGCATTGTTGCCGACTGAATAACACGCGCTATCAACCGTGCAACATATATGAAGAAGCCAGAAGTGGGCACGTGACATGCAACGTTTGGGGGTGGATGAGTTATTTTTCTCTTGGAGAACTCACGACTATAAATGGACGGCTCACATCCGATCAATATCTACAAATATTAGAAGAGGTTTTCTTACCACTGTTCGAGCATTTTTATTTCCAGACCCTGAGAGATTTTTATATGTGCATGACAATAGCCCTATGCATACAGCTCGAAGAGTTACCCAATGGTTTGAAGAGCACGACAGAACAATTCAACTTCTACCTTGCCCAAGTCGTGTATGTGACCTAAATGCCATTGAGAACCTTTGGGGGTGTATCGTTCGAGACTGGATTCCCCTGGAAGAAAGGACAAGATTAGTCCTTGATGAACATGCCAAAACATCGTGGGAGAATATCAAGCGACGTCCCACCCTTCGGAAAAACTGTATTACCAATATGCCGTCTCGCATCAGGGAGGATGGACACGATATTATATATATATAAATTACTATATATATATACTATATAATATATATATATATTATATTATATATATATATATATATATATACTATATATATAATATTATATATCTATATATATGTAATTTCTTCATATGCTTGTTGCCTTAATATAGTTGGTAATTATTTAGTCGTTTACTGATAAACAATATCTATTTATAATTTATTATTGTTTATGTAAATAAAATTTGTTGAATGTTTTTCATCTTGTGTTTAACATCTTTATCCTTTCCATGAAATGGAATTAACAATACTCTCACATTATTAGTGCTGAAAAAAATATCACATCTTTTGCATTATATAGCAAGAAATAGATCTGTCATGATGTTCTTGTTAAGGAATAAACATCACCAACTTCAATCTCATTGAATAGTGGAGCGTGGCTTACATTCTCTCCCGCAAAATTTATGCTCGTTGTTAAAGTCTGTAAGGTTTACAATATATATATATATATATATATATATATATATATATATATATATATATATAAAAATATATATATATATATATATATTATATATATGTTATATATATATATATATATATATATAAATAAATAAATAAATAAATATATATATATATATATATATATATATATATATATATATATATATATATATATATATTTTTATATATATATATATATATATATATATATATATATATATATATATATATATATATATATATATATATATATATATATATATATATATATTTATATATAAATATATAAATATATATATATATATTTATTTATATAATATTTATATTTATATATATATATATATATATATATATATATATATATATATATATATATATATTCATTCATGAAAGAAAAAATAAACATCTGAGTGGGTTCACAGTTTCACACCCCTTGGCAGTTGTTGAAATATCCCGTCTTCCGTGGGTGTATACAGGGGGTGTCAGAGGGGACACTTGCCTCCCCTAAATCTTTGTGAAATAAAAAAGATGAACTTTATATGTTAGCTAGATGACGTTTTTAAAAGTTTATTAGTAGAACAACTGAAAAAGATACATCAATCGATAGATAATGAGTAGTAATTACTAGTTAATAACGTATTATAAACTTACATTTTTTCTAAAGAGTTTTAATGCGTTTTCATTTTCATATTGGCTTGAAGTCAACTAGCTGTGCTCTTTTATACAGCTAGCTTCTTCTGACAATATTCTCCGCTAGAACTCTCAGTATGTCGATAACATTTGGCGACTGCCAAAGTTGCTAAATCAATCATGGAATCAACCGTTGATATTCTGCTGCAGACAGCACATCAAAAAACAATTGCAGAAATTAAAAGAAATATTATCCCAATTTTGAAGCCCATAATTTTCTGCGGAACCCATGACTTACCTTTAAGAGGTATAGGCCTGCATGAGGGAATTTTTGAAGACCTGATTAAACTTCGAATAGAAAGTGGTGATGTGGAATTGAAAGAGCATATTCAAGGAAAGAAGAATGCCGTCTGGACGTCTCCGATGATTCAAAATGAGCTTATCAATTTATGTGAAATTATCATAAAAAAACATGATTATCGCGGATGCCAAAAAATTTGATGTCTACTCCATATTGGCCGATGAAACTACGGATTTGTTAGGCAATGAAAACTACTATCTATAAGATTAATTCTCGATCTTTAAAAAATGACTGCTCAAAAAAAATTTCTGGGGGTTGATTTGTTTTTAGAAAAAGGTTTGGATCCGTGTCTATGCGTTGGTCAGGGGTACGACGAGTGCACAGCAATGGCAGGGAAAGAATAGAGTTCAAAAGAAACTGCGAGAAAAATACAAAAGAGGATTATATTTTCATTGTGCAACCCGTCTGCTTAATTTAGTCATTAATAACCTAAACATTATTCCGGAAATTCGAACTACTATTGCCACAGTAATGGACATAAACTTTTTCAGAGACGAAAGAAGAAAAGCAGAAAATACATTCCCAAATTGCCTAAACTTTGTGAAACCCGTTGGACTCAAAAATATCATAGCATTGCTATTTTCCATTCAATTATGATAAAAATCGTTGAAGGGTTAGAAATTGTCAAAGGAAGGCAACAGTCAAACAAGAAAAACAGCTTTCCTATTATACTGTTCGGCAACAAGACTCAATTTCATAATTACCTCTTCCGCAATAGTCAAATATTTTGCTTTATTTGAACCCGTGGTTCACATTATTCAAACAAAACATATTGACCTTATGCAGTGCTCTGATCATGTCCAAAGAATTTTGAAAGTTGTCAAAGACCACTGCAAACCTGCTGATAAAATGATTACTGTTCTGCTCTTATCCGCCAATGTTATTACTGCAGAGTTCTTAGTAGAACTTGCACTACCAAGAAAAGGACAATCCCAACAACATAAAGCAAATCATCCTGCTAAAACTTCTACTGATATTGGAAGCGTTCTGTGCTTGTGCCTTATCTTAGCTCACTTTCATCCTCTTTAGAGACTAGATTTTCAGAAAACAACGTGCCAGCATTTCATCTTCTTTCATTTCTATCCGTATCTTATGATAGGTGCTCCCGTAGGCAGTTTGCGTGAGAAAGTAAAATGCTTTTCAGAGTTTTATGATCTTGATATCGACAAAATTCATACCGAAACTGACTTATGGTATACCTTGTGGTTGGATAAAAAAAAAGGATAAAGAAAAGTTGAAACTTACTGAAGTCATTAAAGAAACCGACCCCTTTTTTCCTCAAATGAAAAACCTGTCTAATAATTGCACTGGTGCTACTGTATTCAACAAGTAGTACCATTGAAAGGTCTTTCAGTACTCTGCGAAGAGTAAAGACTTGGTTAAGAAACACAATGAACGAAGACAGGCTAAATTTACTATGT
>JABUQX010020800.1:52500-63514 GCA_015478945.1 Trachelipus rathkii
CTACACACATAGTGTGTGAGAGTCGCACGTAACGACTGCACACATGGTGTGACGTCACTGTTTTGGCTTTATACATTTATTTAAATTATAATACTTTTATATACATATATATATATATATATATATATGTATATATATATATATATATATATATATATATATATATATATATATATATATATATATATCCGCCATATATATATATATATATAATATTTCGTGGAAAAGCGTTTTTACAGAGCCTATGGAAGTATCGCACAGTGGGTTTGAGAGGGGGTGGACCTCTCACCCGAGGTTTTACAGTAAATCAGTAAATCAATCCACAATCCAACCACCCTTCTGTCCATCCGTGATCTATTGATCTATTGATCTTGTGAACCAATTATAACATAGATGCAATCTTTTCTTTATTCATTAGTGTTCGGGTGTCAACCTAGAATGGAGGTTGGTAAATTTATGTTCCGCGCTACTGCTACATGTCTTGTGTCGGTTCCTACAGGATGCGGGAAAATCTTTCTATTATTAAACATTTTAAAAGAGGTTGAGATTTTCGAACGAAAGCTTGTTAAATTCATATGGGGCTACAGTGTTTACCAGGAAAAGTTTAAAGATTACGAAGATGTAATTCAATTTCACGAAGGTTTATATGACATAAAAGCTCTTCAATGTTTACCCGGTCATAAAATTATAATCCTCGATGATTTGATGCATAAATTGAATGAGGATATAGCAGAAACTTTCACAGTTTACTCTCATCATTTAAACATCACAGTATTTTTTATAACGCAGAATATCTTTCATCAGAATAAGTATATGCATGATGTGTCTTTAAACACACAGTATTTAATCTTGTTCGGGCAAAGAAGGGATATGAGTGGAATTAATGTTGGCTACCCAGTATTTCTCAAGCATGGGGTTCCTAAAGTATATAAAGAAGTTACTCTATTCCTCACGGTTATTTACTCTGAGCTTCATCCTAAGAACACACATAGAGTGTGTTTGCTGCGTACCAAATATCTTACCTAATAACAGGTTGGAACAGTGCTTATACCTGAATAATAATTATAAGTAGCAGATTCCTTCTCTTGTAAAGAAAATTTAAAAACCTCTCTTCTGTAAAACGTATAAGCTGATCTGTGAAGATGAAAATTTATACAATGTATAGCTGAAGTATGTCTAAATCTTATGAAAGGAAATGTTCCTTTAAACACACCTCAGAAGGTAAAGCTGCGTTTCATAGAAACATCATTAAAAAAACTTGCTGGTAACGTAAAAAAGAAAACTTAAAATAAAGAAACTGGCCACAAAAAGGCAGGTGTGTTCCCTACCTTTACTCTTTCAAATTTGTAGCCCTTTTGATAACCAAGTGACATTCGGCTGATGAAGGTAGTGGCTTTGCCTACAGCGATTGTAAGGGAGATCAAAATATGGCATACAGAAACCCCCTATCTCTGCAACAACAACATAGCAACAGCAACAACAACAACAAGAACAACAAGACAACAACAACAACAACTTAACAAACAATAACAACAGCAACAACAAACAACAGCTTAACAACAACAACAACAACAACAACAACAACAACAACAACGGTTCGGAGGCATCCTTAATCAAACCATCAGAGATACAACAGATAGGACATCAACACTTGCTCCAACATCTTTACCCAAGAGTTTATATGATCCGCAAGTTGAACAGATAAATAATTACGAGAAGAAATTGTATCGAAAATATAAAACTCTGATGTTAACATTCATGAAAAGAAAGAATCCCTATACCAAAATGCTATTTCAAAATTACGTAGATCTAAAAGAAGTTTTGGCTAAATTCCCTAAGGAGAGGATTCAGCTCTAGCATCAGATCCTAAGATTGAAGTGAAAAAGATAATTTTAAACATGTACTGGAAGAAAGCTTACCAATGAGAAGTAAGAAAAGCGGGTTTGACTCTATTTATCTTTTTAAAAGATCAAATTACATGGAATGAACATTATTGATGGCGAAACAATAGCTAGTTCCAGATATTGTTACGACTTGATGTCAAACTCTCGCGTGATTGGAGGAGGACCTGCATGAGCTGGAACAGGAACAAACAAAGAACTTTGAACTGTAATTTACCGAGAGCTTTTTAATCCAGAATAAACAAAGATTAGCGGATCTGGATAATATTCCAATGTCTCTTAGACCAGATGCGAGTCCTTCTGGTACTTCTTTTGCATCGGACAGATTAAAGTTGATAAGTAGAAGCACATTACGTTCAAGTGCAGGGATGTAGCTGGCCGGACTACATCAACTTCAAAAATGGACTAATTCTAATTATTTATTGTACTTTTATATGATTGTTTTGTTTGTAATTTAAAATAATATATATATAACTATGTTATCTCTCTGTATACATCTGCTATGTTTTTTTTTAGATTTGCAATTTAAAATAGTTAATATTATTTATTTGTAATTAAAAAATAAATGATTTATATACATTCGGTTTTTATATCATCAACTTTTTTTATAAAATGAATATAATTTTTACTGTCAACGTCATTGTGAATCATGGAGGCTAAGGATTCGATAAATATTACTTTGATGCGAAACAGCCATACAGTTACGGTGATTTTCAAGGTTCGCTTCAAAGTTTCATCAAATTAATAAAAAGAATTGAAAAAATATTTAGAATACGAGGATGCTTTACCTACATAGAAGCTATACACGAAAAAAAAATTTCGACACGGAAAGCTATAACCCCACATTTAGAATAACATGCAGCAGTTAGATTTGTCAGATATGATAAAATATAAATCTTACAATGAGGGAGGGTATCAATATATTCTTTGTGATAGATGTATATTCCAGATACTTATGGTTAGGGGTTTTAAAGATAAAAATCAAGGACTATTCTTTGCTCAGATCAGAAATATAAATGAAGATGGCATATATTCCCAAATGTTATGGACAGATAAAGGAATTTATCTACAGATTTTTTAGGCAAAGAGTTTCAGAAAATAGTTACTGAGTATGACATAGGGTATTACAACACATTTTTAGTTAATAAAGCTGCAAGTTGAAAGAGTACAAAGAGCTATAAAAGAAAGAATGCATAGGTATTTCACGAAGATGAATACATTTAAATATTTCGATATACTAAAAGAGACCTGGCTTACTCCTATAATCGATCTTATCATAGAACACTTAAGAATACCCCTGTAGGGATGGTGAAGACGAAACCTTCTGTACCTATCAACACAATGGGAAAAGTAAAGATAACACGGGCGTTAAGAGCTGGAGATGTGAGTATCCCGGACTGATGAAAATTTCAGAAAAAGGAGTATAAAGCTGGATGGCCGAGAGAAGTTCAAAGTAGATACGTAGAGGGAATTCCCAAGGGCAGTTAAAAATTATACTATCTTGTAGGATTTAGATGGTGAAAAAATAAAAAGGAGGATTCATAAACAAGGAATACAGAAAATACGGTTTGACCCTAAGAGTCACGAGTATAAAAATAGAAAAAATATTAGGATCTAAAGGGAAAGGTAAAATAAACAGTATCTTTTCAAATGGGTAGGTTACCTGTGAAGTTTAATAGTTATATAAATGCTAGGGAAAATAAACATTGATCAGTTTACTTTGTGAACGTGGAGTAAAGATCATTTCTATTTAACGTTGCCATCATCGGCTTCTATGGACTTATATCAGGAAAATAAAATATCAGACTTTACTACAGAGTTATTGAGTCCATAAAACTCGAACGAGAAATGTATGAAGTAGGGTTATGCAATGATACTGGATGCTATATAGAGAATATGCCGATTCATATGGCGTTGGTAATATTTAGGGTTGAGAACGTTAAAAACGTAGTAAAAAGTGCTTTACAGGTATGAGGGTTATCGAAGGCGTGAGGCTCTTTGGAAACATATTAGCAAACCGTTATCCTCTATAAATCTCTTACCGATGTTCGTAGACTTAAACAAACAATTTGAATCAAGTTGTATGTAAAGATTTAGTATTTCTAGTTAATAAAACATTCAACAGGACAATGTGTTAATCACATTAAAGTCTCAAGCTCAAGTAAACCTGAAAGATAGAAGTTTATTTATTTTCAACACTTCAGACTGGTTTCGTAAATGTAGTTACTTACGTGATGACACAATATTGAGAATTAACGATATCACATCGTCTCTAAATGAATTAATACGTTATATTCCTACTATGGAAGAGTATATAGATCGGTGTGTAGCAAAAAGTGACACCGATGATTCATTACATTTTGTATGCGATCCTTCAAAGATGTTACAGGACCCGGGCGTAGCGAATGTTTACACCGATATTGTAGAGCCCCAGTATGTTGGAAACACTAAAGCCCAGTTACTAAGAGTGGTACATTTTCCTAAAGATAACAGTTATAAGTTTTCCTAGTGTACACTATATACCTTTGAATAATGCTCAATTTAGAACCGTAAGAGTGTATATAAGAGATGTCGAAGGAACCCTTACCCATTCACACATGGTGCAACTGTGTGTAAAGTGCATATACGGAAGAAGCTCCAATAGTGTAAAAAGGTCTAACTCGTAAATAAGTATCTGTGAAACAATAATCATATCTACCTATCCCTATGGATCTACACCCTGAAAATAAAATATCGGACTTTAATACCGAAATATTGAACCCTATAACTTTGGGCAGAAATACCATGAGCGGGATTAAGTGAAACTAATTCTTGACTTAATGTTGAAAGTGTAACCCTTACCGGGATAGTTTCTTAATTTATAAGCGTTGATTTTGAAAAAAACACTTTGAAATTGCGTAACACTGATAGTTTACATATGCAGAAACGTAATGGTATCTAATATTACATGGAAAGGTTTACTATAAAGCGCGGGTTATACAAGTCTCTTTTAGACATACTTAGACACTTTAATAACCAATTCATAGTAAGTCGAATATGTCAAGACCTGATATTTCGCACTAATAAACCCAAGGGGGAGATAATGGAGCTGGTGTCTTTAAGATCTTGGCATAGTATAAATTTTTTTTGAAAAATATTTTTAGGTGAAATGTATGGCCGCGAAGACGTGCTGAACAATTGTCAAATAGTACAGAAACCTTAGTCCCGGATCTGGAGCTGAAGTTAAGGTGGATCCGGGCCAGATCCAGTTTTAGGTATTAGTATTTTTAAAAATATTTTTAGGGTGAAAATTTATTCTCGGAAGACGTGCTGCAATATTCAAATAGTGCAGAATCCTAAGTCAGATCTAGCCAGTGTTGGAGCCGGAGCCGGAGCTGGGCTTGGAGCCGGGTATGGAATATTTTCGAAAAATAATTATTGGGGTGAAAAATTTATTGAAGACGTGCTGAATAGGTATCAAATAGTGCGAAACCTTTAGTCGGATCGGGCAAAAGCCAATGTCAGTGCCGGAGCCGGATCAGATTCTGGGTATGAATTTTTTTCGAAAATATATTTTTAGAAGAAAAATTTATTGCCAGAAGACGTGCTGAACAATTTTAAATAGTGCAGAATCCTTAGTCGGATCCAGAGTCGGAGCAGAGCCGGGAGGTCTCGGAGCCGGAGCCGGAGCCGGAGCGGGCGGAGCCGGGCAGAACCCGGGTATGAATTTTGAAAAAAATTTTTACTTAAGAAAATTTATTATGAAAACGTAGAACAATTAATTATCAAAGCAGTGCAGAAACGCAATCAGACTTAGAAGTCGAAGTCAGAGCCGGACCCTGATCAGATCCAGGATCCACCGAGGCAGGTGCACTTTCAGAAATCAATTTTTGGGGAAAACTTCTGCCTGTTGAAGCGGGACTGCGGAGCCGGCAAATTTTTCTGAAACCAGGCCTCCAGCTCGGCTTCGGCTTCCGGCTCCAACAGCCCCCAATGCAGCTCAAATGGCTTTCGGCTTCGGCTCGGCTCCGGCTCCGGCTCCGACCCCTAGTTATAATTCCTTCTCCATTTTACGATTGCCAATTTATTAATTCTAAGTAGTAACAAGAAGCTTGGGACTGAACTTTTACCACCAAACCTTGGCCAACTTTTGATACCCTAATTTTTTACTTCAACCCCAATTTTTTGCAACCCAACTTTAGTGCCTTCACCTTAGTTTTGGCCCATTAGGGACATGCCACTTTGATGTTTGGCGCAGTATTTCTGACGATACCGTATCAAGGTTTTTTTGAAATTGACCTTTCATGAAGGTTGGTGAGGGATTAAGTCGAACTCAGGCAGATACACCAGCACCTTAGATTTGAGTACTGTCCCTAACAGGATGTGATGTAGGTACCTGTCCTGTATGTACTGATCCTAACTTGAACGCATGTATGTATTGACCCTAGCAGACACATGTATGTAGTCTATTCTAACGAACACATGAATGTATCTTTCTAACTTGAACGGAGTATGTATCTATTCTAACTTGAACGCATGTATGTAACTATCCTAACTTGAACACACACACACACACACACACACACACACACACACACACACGCACCATGACACCAATACTCTCCACCCTCCCTTATCGTCTGCTCTTAGCCGTCCCCTATTCAGGCATGCCTTAACATTACTCTACTACTGCCCACGTCCTTGATTCATAATTCAAAATATAAACCTAAATAGAACTCGACACCCTACCACTCTGGCAAGTACAGGGCATTTAGCCCACAGATCCAAGCTAGGATATGAGAACCAAGGATCTTTTTATTAAAGTCTATATTGCATTTCAAAATTAAATCCAGATTTATATATATATATATATATAATAATTATAATAATAATTATTATAATTATTATATATAATAATATAATACCATTATTATAATTATTATATATAATTAATTTCACCCTAATAAAATAATTATAATTTTATAACATATATATGCTATGTATTTATATCTATATATAATAATAAATATATATGTATGTATAATATATATATATACATATATATATATATAATATATATATATATATTTATATATATAGTATATATATATATAATAATAATAATAATATATATATATATATATATATAATAATAATAATAATAATAATAATATATATGTATAATAACAATAATAATATAACATAATATATATATATCTAGTATAATATATATATAATATATAATATGTAATATATATATATATATGACGCCACGTTAACTCCAGGTGAGGTTGTAAGTATGTGTAATCATACGCACGCACTTTTACACACACACACACACACACACACACACACACACACACAGATACTAAAACATGGAGAATGATAATTATAATATGTAAAAAATAATGTAAGAAAAATAATAATAATAAATAATAATTATATATATTCATATATATATATATATATATATATATATATATATATATATATATATATACTATATATATATATATATAATATATAACTAACTATATATATATATATATATAATATATATATATATATATATATAACCTATATATATATATATACTCTTATATATATATATATGTATATATATATATATGTATATATATAATATATATATATATATATATATATATATAAAATTTAATATATATATATATATATATATATATATATATATATATCCTAACTTTTTTCCATCCACACTCACACCTCCCCTACACACACACACACACACACACATGGCTACGTATACACACACACACACACACACACACACCCTACACCTAGCCTATACCTAGCCTACGCCTACACCTAGCCTACACCTACCTACGCCTGACTACGCCTAGCCTGCACCTAGCCTACACCTGCACCTAGTCTTCGCTAGCACACCTATGCCTGGCCTGCTCCGGCCTGCACTAGCCTACACCTAGCCTTCACCCTAGCCACACCTACGCTGGCCTTACTGGTCTGCCTACACCTGGCCTGCACCTAGCTGCTACTCCCTAGCCTACCTATGCACCTAGCCTACTTCGATAGCCTACACCTACATAACACACACACAAGCACTCGATATTTGATGCACTCCACATACACCCCACCATGAGCACTTTTACCATGAGCAGCTGCCCACACCACCAGAGAACCTTACACTCCCACGCTTGTGGAGCACTTGCCCACACTCTTTGCCAGTTTCCACCTCCCCGTCATACATGGGCGCTACACTCACCTAGATTTTACTCACACACAGATACACTCACCACGCAGATACACCCACCTCACACAGAATATGCACACACCTACACCAGCCATGAACACTTATGCGCACTCCTTCCCATGAGCACTTCGCCACCCATGGGCACTTAACTCACTGTGAACATACACTTGCACTTGCTCATGGATTGCAGCCCACACACACCTGATATCTTGATTCTGGCTTTAATGCTCCCAACTTTGGGTGGGTCTTGTAGAAGTGCCTCATTTGAGTACCTCAACACAATTCTTTACTCACAGCTTTGGATATCAACTTTGATGCCTCGCTTGCTCAGCTGATACTCAGCACAAACTGACTCATGCTGATGAGCATCATCTTTTAGTATCTACCTACTCATTGATAGTTCTCTTTGATGACCAATGTCTTTAGCAGTTCTCTTTGATGGTTATCTTTGATGACTCGTTATGATGGTTCCTTTGGTGGACCCCAATCACGTAAAGGGAGTATCTATTAAGGTATTAAATTCAGGTTCAGCAAAGATAAAGATGAGTGCTAAGGGTGATTGGATGAAGTGTAATAGGGTCTGATGATCTTAAAGTGGGTGCCACATAGTTGCCAGTGAGTGCATAGTGCTACCTGGTGCTGCCACTTTCAAACCTTTCTAGCTCTTCGGAGCCCTGGAGCCAGCTAACCATGGTTGTCTACCCACCAGTTGTAAGGTGTGGGTTAGTTGGTGCTGTCATATTTTCAAGTTTCAGGATGCCGTCTATTGATATATTAGCTTTTCACCAACGTGCTTACGATTCCATGGTATCCTAATATTGGTACCTATTTATGTTATAAGGTATGATGAATCGATTGGTGTATATTGCCAGTTGGATGCTTTCCTTCAGTTGACGTTTTCTAACCTTCTACTACCATCATAGAAGAACAGCATGTATTAAACAGCTTCCCTACAGGTCATAACACCTTTTAGGACGCAGCATGCCACTCCACGTGAAGTCAGAGATGAGACCTTCCCATGGCAGGGCTGCAATATTGCCACCGTTTCCACTTGCCACGATACATGCGAACTTTGTGTTTCACTGAACGATGAAATATCTAATCTCAATGTAATATTCGAAATTTCAAGTTTCAAATCTATCTATGGGTCAATTCATTTTCACTTCCTTCATAACATTTTTCATTAAAAATAATTTTCTGATCTAAAACTATGATCAATTGACCTATTATTATTATTATTATTTAACATATTTAAGGTTGTGATATCAATGTAACCTTCAAAACATTCTTTTCAATACTACAAATTAATTCAGTTTTGCTATGCCAACAAGTTTTTATTTAAAACATATGTTTTACAAACACTTAAAGCAGTGAAACAATCAAAATCAATAGCTCAATTGTAACAGCAGAATATTAGGGCTTTGTTTTACTCCTTTTGCTGTTTACTACTTTATCCTTTTACCATTTAATCATATAATTATTAATAATTGTTTTTCTTTTATCTGTTTTTTGTTAATACTTTAATTTATAATTTTAAGGTACCTGCGGAAAAAACTAATTGTCTAGATATATAAACAACTTTATTTTGGTACAATTATTGAAATTTTGTTAAAAGCATGTAACACAGTTGTAAGCAGTGGCTCAATTAATCAATGGGTTAATTTTCAGCAGCGAGTTAATGGAGGCACAATTTACTTTGCTTTAATGCTTTCGCTTTAACTCATATATTTGGTAACATTAATAATGCATGTTACCATGACAGTGTAAACAGTAAATCAATAACGCTATTATAGCAAAAAAGGGATTAGTAGGCTTTTGTTTTTGCTGCTTTACATTGGCACATAACTTTAACTCTTATATTGTCCAACATTATGTTATGCATTACATATTAAACCAGTGTTAAACAGGTAATCAATAACATGTTTATAACTGGCTTTCAAAAGGGATTAATGAAACACCTTTCAGTTATGCTCCTTTTAACTCTTCCCTGTTTTTATTTTGTTTATCTTTATTATTATTATTTATAGTGATGTTATTTTTATTTCTATTATTTTAATTATTATTGTTTTGTTTTTAATCTTTTGAATATTATTTTTATAATCTAATTCACTTTCTTTTAATCATAAAAATTTTATTATTAATTTATTTTTATTTTTATTTGAATTATTATTGCATTATACTTAGTGTGTTCAGCTATTTATTGTTTCTTATATTAGTCACCTTACCTGCAGGCCTTTACACCATCACTTGGGCGCACGCTCTACCGCCGGTGCCTCTGCGGGCACACACCTCCTTCGCCACTCTTGCTGGGGCGCTACTACACCTTTGCACACACACCCACTGCCCCTGTTTTCACTTTATCAAATAAATTCTTGTATGAACCTTCACTTGTAATTTATTAAAATTTTATCATTTGTTAAACTTTTGTACAATTTATATTATATTCAATTTCTCTTCATTGTTTCCATTTTTCTTAGGCTTCTATACTTAATCATTATCTTTGTTTGAAATTACATTCTATTAACTATTATCACTTTTTGTTTTGTAATTTTACCTGTATCAGAGTTTTAAAATAATTTCACTAAAATTACTATGAAATTTTATATTAAACACATATTTTACGTACCTTAAAGCAATAAATCAGTAAATCGTAGGTAAACCCCTGGCACCCTACACCAAGCTATGCCGCGTTTTGTTCTATTGACTTTACTTTACATCATCTTTATGTAATAAGAAGTTTAAAAATAGCAAAAATAAGTTCTTATATTAACATGACATGTATTTTATTAAAATCATTCTAGGTTTTATTTAAAAATAACAATTATTCACTTACATTTATATTATTCGTTCAATATTCAACTAAAAATATTTCAAAGTTTTTAAATAA